>JAKCWG010000186.1:0-102792 GCA_021464415.1 Lonicera japonica | reverse complement strand
ATATTTATTTGACGGAAACAATATGCATTTGGTTCTTAACAAAAACAGATGTAAGTTTTGCGAAAAAATATAATAAAAACTTTTATCAAAATCGTAATCAAGTGTTATTGGGTATATGTTTAGAACAAATTAGAAAAGTGTCTCAGAAACCTAACTTATATAATCATGATTGAAGTTAAAGATCATAATAATTTTAGAAAAAGTCTAATTAAATTTTGTGCGATCGTACTTGGGATTCTACTTGAACTAGAAGCTTTCATGATCTGTAAAGCAAAAAATAAACACTTTTTAAGAGGATTCAGGTGTGACATGTTTTGTGGGTCCCATGCCAGCTTGACAACTAAGATTTCAATCATGCAACTATAATGCAAATGGTTAAATAATGGAAGTTCATTCCTACCTTTATTCATTTAATTGTATATGTATGTTTGCTTTTATTTTTTTCCTCTTGTTGTAGAAACTTTCTTCTAAGGTGCCAATTATAAGTAGACATTTAGACATATGTATGATGTAACACATTACCAAAAAGCAATCAGAGGAATGTACTTAAAAGATCTGATACCAATGAGACCCCCCCCCCTCCCCCCCCCCCCCCCCCCTCTCTCTCTCTCTATATATATATATATATGTATATATATTTCTTTATATGAAGTGGATTTTCAACTTTTGTTAAAAAAAAAAAAAAAAAAAAATTCCTTCATATTTTTTTCTAGTTTTATCTCTCTAATTTAATTTTTACAAAAGTATAATTAGGATTTGGAGCATCATTTTTTAATTTTAACAAATTAAACATGGGTACAACCTTTAGGTCGCTTACTACTTTTATTAAAAAATAAGGGAAAAAAAAACTAAATTAAGAGTTAAATTTTGACACTATAATATATGTATATAGCACATGCATCGGGTCAACTTTTTTTTTTTTAAATCCTCCTTCATATTTTTAGATTTTCAGTTTTATCTCTTTAATTTAATTTTTACAAAATTATAATTATGATTTGAATAATTATTTTTAATTTTTAAGAAAGTAAACGTGGACTCAACTTTTAGGCCGCTTACTAGTTTGATTAAAAAAAAAAAACTAAATTAAGAGTTAAATTCTTGACATTATAGTATACGCATATGCATAAACATCGCGTGTCTAAATAAATTAGTATATAGAAAATGAAAGCAATGTGAAAAGTAATAGTAAAGGAAGGTGCCTAACAATTAACCGGGGTTCAAACTAAATTAGTTACGTTAAAATCTCTCCTTAACAAAAACAAATAAATAAGACATTTTTAACACGGTTTCGTAGTACACTTGTTGAAGCCTTGTGTCCCCTGCCCTTTTTCTCTCCCCTCAACTTAAACCACAAATTTTATCTGAAAATGTGTCGACTATTGTGCCAAAGGCTCACCAGAGTTGAATAGAAAATAAAAGGGTGATATGACTAGTTTCATCAGGAATCAGCTCTTCTCTATTATTTTTTGGTTTAATTTTATTAAAGAAAATCTAGTTTAAGAATTAAACGGGTGAATTTTTTTATAAATTTGATAAAAATATAATATCTATAATGAATAAATTATCTTCACAAAATTTTATCATAATATTCAATCTAAAAATGAGTGAGACGGCACAGCAATCTAAATTTTGAATGGTCAAAAAAAGAATAAATGAATTAAATTTTTATTACGTCTATTTTTAGTTTGAATTTTTTGATAAAATTTTGTAGACATGATGTATTCTTCATAAATATCATCTCTACCAAGTTTAGCTCTCGAATTAGACTTCCTTGAACGAAATTGGACCAAAAAGTTAATGAAAAATAATCAAGTTTCTTCATGCTAAAGACTCGCAAAGCCTCGTGCCTTTATACGTGAGAAATCAGTACTCCCTTCGTCTCAAATTGAATTTTGAGATTGGATTGTTTTAAAGAAGTAAAACTTTCAATATATTCTATCACAAAATTTAGTACAATAATTATGCTTGAAAATAACATAATACCAACAACTTAAGTAATCTCAAAAAGAAAAGTGAATCTATCAATTTGCGATAAAGAAATTTAAGAAAGTAAAAATATTCAATTTATGGGACTAGTAGTACCCTGTGATCTAATATTTTTGTAATGTATTCTTCATCAGATTCAGTGATCAAAAAAATATATATACCACATTGGCGTAAACAAATTTGAGCTGAATTCATTAAATTACCAAAAGTCACAGCATTCCCACGACAATAAACATCTTTTGAACACACAAAAATAACCATATAATAACGTTTTACAGTGTTGGAAAATGTATAATCGAAACCTAAAACGGAAGGCAGGCGAATTGCTTAGAGGATTCCAAAGAAAGGGTTTTTGATGGCATTGTTCAATTCGGTCCCAGCAGAACTCAACACGGCCATGTCAATCTTGTCGCGAGCAAGAAACAAGAACTCGCCTCCTTCTATTTTCTCAAATCCACAGAGCTCTAGAAACCCTATGCCTCCTTCCAGTTTTCCAACTCTCTCCTGTAAATTCAAATTAAAAGTAAATTCAAATCACAGTATAAATAAACTATTAAGCAATGATAAAATAATAACCCTAATCATTTAGAATGCCCTCCCTGCCTTAGAACTTATTTCCATCACAGTCGGGCTTCATACGCACTTTTTAACTAGGCTCAATGGATTGAAAATATTTTGAAATAGATCCATTCTGATTTTATCTAGGCAACTGGACTATATTACACATTTTAAGAGAGAGAATCACGTGACATAATTTTTGTTTTATGCTTTTGGTCGGTGAAAACACCGGACGAAGTTCAGATTTGCCAGATTAGGTTTGGTTATAAATCACCAAATTGCCAAAGGAGAAGGTTCAGAACGACCTGGTGAGAGGTTTGGTTTGTATTTTTGTGTAACTAAGAACATTATTGGGAATTAAGATGGGATCAGGTCAAAATGGGGATTCCTTAAAAAGCTGGTTCTCTAATGGACCCATTTCAAAATAGTTTGCATTGCAGGGTGTTTTTTAGAATTGCTCCTAAACCAAATACAACCATCATATATAGGCACTAGAAAGGATGGATTCGCATTTGAGAATGCTCTACACCGGGTAATCTTGAACACAGGCAACCTTGAAGCGATCAAGTACTCCCTCCCTACCAATTTAAGAGTCCACTACTCCTTTTCAGGATATTCTCAGATTAAGATTCCAGTTCTCTTTTTAGGACATAATCAATATATCAAACTTCATGATGCCAAATAAGTTTTCTTCTCAACCATTGATAAATTTGAAATTAGTGCATTCCTTAAAAAAAGGGGAAAAGAAAAAGTGGACTTCTTATTTGGGACGGAAGGAGTAACTTGTATAGCTACAAAACCGGAAATGTCATGACCACCCAAATTTCCATACATTTAGGCTGTAGGGTTAAAGAGATTGGATCTTCATGAAAATAGGTCACAAATTAATAGCTACAGGTAAAGACAAATGGTGTTACCACCAAAACAGTTCAAGTGATATTATCTCCTACAAGCTGCCTTGGGAATTGTGTAACGGTTCAAGTCTTTAGGGGTTCTTTTTTGTTGAACCGAGAATGTTGAAAAATAATACAGACGATTAATGATCTGTTGCAGAAGTCCTCACCTGAAAGGCAGCATTACTCAGCCTAATTTTCCGAAATTTCTCCTCATCAGGCTTTGTTGCTGCATTCTTTATGTAAGTCAAAAGAGTGTTAAATGCAGTCTTCACTTTGGCATCATCATCCTATTCCATAGAAGAGCAACAAAACAAAAAAAAAAAAAAAAAAAAGTCAATAGAATAATTTAAATTCTCTCAATGGCATAGTATGAAAAATGAAGGATCAATGAAAACGCGTTAAAGCTATAAAAGTGCTAAGGAATTAGTCTCCAACAAATACTTGTCAAATTATTGAGTTTTAGAAGTGCTAAAGAATAGTCTCCAACAAATATTCGTCACTTTATTCTGCCACTTGCACACTGATCAAGATCCTCATCTGTTAGTATTTGCACTTTCAAATGGTTTTATTCCCTTTGATAAAAAGCTCTCTTATGCAATCTTGTGTTTTAGTGCTTCCACCACTGATCTATATTATGTGTTTTAAAGATTGTACCAAGAAGATGATGCCAGTAAAGCATCCCGTGCAAGGTAAAATGACTCTAGGTTTCCTTCTCAACCAGGCACTTCTCCCATAGTATTATAGGACTATTGAATTGGAGTGGAAGTGCTGAAAGAGGATATTTTCAAAACCCAGTTCGAACCCTTTGCCAGATGGTTCAAACTGAAGCTGGTCACTTCTGGTTGGTCATTATCAAATATCTTTACAGTGGTAAGAACCACCCCTGAAGAGTATAGAACCACAAGACCGAACAGGCTTGGGAGCAGTTCAAACCCCAGACTGAACCACTTTGTGGTCAATTTGAACCGCAGACCAGTATAAATTGAATTTTTTCTACAAAAAATCCACTAATGTTTGCTAGCTTGATATGAATTGTTGGCTCACTACCTAATACCTTAAGCTCTTAGGTGAAAGTGTGAAACGGTAATCTAACATGATATCAGAGCACTAGTTTCACAGGCGTCCAGGCTCGAGTCAAGTTACCTACGTTGCGGAAGGTTTTCCGCGTAAATTTGGTGGTGTGCTTGATTCTCTCAATTTTATTATTTTACTTATATCATTGTGAGTCATAACGATATACCCCACACATGTAGCAGGTTGACTCGGTCATATCATTGAACCATGAACCCAAGCTGCATAAAACTTTGAACAAGGACCCCAATGGAATCCCAACATACCTAGCATGCCCCACCTTCATTAGGAAAAGGCTTTCACAATCCCAAACAAACCAACAGGTCCCAGTGGCATGGACTCTCACCACACAACTCGGAGGTCAAGAGTTCGAATCCTCTTGGGGATTGGTCAGGGGCTCTAACAGCCCCATTAATAGCCCGTCATCGGGAAAAAAATCATGCAAGTTGATCAAACGCATATTTAACCACTAGACCACTTATCGCAATTAGTATGTTTTCTTCAAATTAATCTGTCACACACGCATCGCATGTACAGGGTAGGCTGGAATATGTGTATGTACGTGTGTCTGTATGAGACCTGAGTACATAAAAGGGTAATTACCTTATGCGCTTGCTTAAGAGATCTCAGGCACTCTCTCATTTGCTCTGACTTTGTAGCAGGCCTCATGGGCAACATGCTCTGCAAGGTAAATAAAAGAGGGTTTATTTTCCCAAAAAAAAAATTGGCTATACATTGCAGAATTACAACAGGAAACAAGTATATATAATATTAAGATGAACATACCTTCTTTTCCTCCACAACAGGTGCAGCAGGTTTTACAGCAGCAGGATCTTCTGGTGGTAAACCAAGCTTTCTTCTTCTTTCCGCCTGTGACATCATCAGTAAGTTTTTTATTTTGTTCTTTTCCCTCAGCAAACTACAATAGGTAATTTCCTAATAGTGGTGAAGGAACCTTTCAAAACAGATAATGATTGGCTACTTTATTTTTCAACAAGTTCATAACCACACTAGATTCCTTTCACGCTTTCCGAATATGACAAAGGCGAAAAAAATTAAATTTGTTAAAAGAATCCAATGTATATATGTGTAGTAACAAAATGAGACAAGGAGAGATTTTATTAGAAGAGTGGTATTTATTTCGGATAGTAAACATCATAGTTATGCATGGATATATTTAAATAATCAGGTTTTCATCTTATCCACATGCATAAGCACAGACATAACTCTGCAACTAGAAACCATTGCATAACAGTCAATGCATAATAATATTGGGTAGTTAAGGGCTATGAAGCACGGATTCTTTGAAAGGGCTATCTCACCAAAATGAAATTGAAATTCTCCCTCTATTTGCGACAAGGTGTACCCAATCTTTGACATAGAGAAAACAGGTTTTTCAAATGATAAAAGGAGATTAAAGATTGGATTCACAATATGCAAAAAAGATCGTCGTACATTTGCAGGTGTACAAAGCCAATTTCGTAAAGCTCAACAAGTTCTAGAGAACTGGACAGCAAATTAATGCAGATATAGAGAGAATTCGAATGGTCAGTGTGACTTGTCATCGTAATCAAACCTTACCCAGAAGGTAGGGAACAGCACATTTTTTCTTCGAGAACGGCATTGCAATGAGTACAAAGCAACAACAATGAATTTAAATAAGGGCCTTTTTTACTTCGCACCCCATTTTATACGCAAAATTAGACTTACCCCTTCCCACCACCCCACGTTTTCATAATCATTAGACTATGCCCCTTCAGGCGGGGCCGCGGGGAATCTCAAAGAATTACATAAAACCAATGAGTTCAGTCAAAGGATTACGTTAAAAAAGTTATGACATCACCTCCCGCTTTTACTTAATTATTCATTATTAAAAACATGGGGCAATTCTAATTTCACATTAAGGATAGGAGGCAAGGTCAAAAAAGCCCTTTAAATAATAGCAAGAAGCTGATTAGTGAGATACTGAGTATGAAATAATCAGGACCTTATCTTCTTCCAGTTTCTGTCTAATTTTTTCTCTTGCTCTTTTTTCTTCTTCTTTCTCTGCTTTTCGCAAGGCCACAATACTGCAAGAGCAAAAAAAAGACCATTTCTATCACTATAAGCAAATATAACTACGAAAAACATCTGAAAGAATTAATAAGCGAAATTGAGGAAGTAAAACAAACCGTTTTCTTTCATTTTCTTCCTCCATTCGCTTTGCTTCAAGGAGTTCCTTACCCACTCTAATTCTCTCCTAAATAAATATTGAATTCTGTTACTAAAATATAGAAATAAAGGATATCATGAATATCAAGTAGGCGTTCAAATAAATTATTGATCAGACATATTGATAAACATAACCACCAAAGAGCTCACAACCTTCAAATACATGTTTTGAGATACTATAAAATGTAGCTATAACCATTCTTAAAAGCTGTATTGCAATTTTCTAATTTCGTTATATTCATTCTTGGCAGGCTTCTAATCCTCTTTGCTGTAGTTAATTTTATCACCATAGAATAAAATACTATCAAATCATGAAACTAAAAAATCATCTCACCCACTTCATGATGTAATAACAAAAATGATTTCAAATGCAACACCGAACAATAACTCCGAAACCAAAGACAAAATGAATCAAGAATCTAAAAGCCGTCCATGCCTCAAAATTTTCATAGTTCAAATCTTTAAATCCAATTCCAATTAATGCATCGAGGATTCCAACACAAGTGCAACAGTATATGCCTATGGCAAGAATGTTTCTAGTAAGAACACGAGTGCCACAGTATAACATTTTAAAAAAAAAAAAAAAGTAAACAAGGAAACTTGGAGCTACCTTTTCTCTCTCTCTTTCCATTCTCTTCTCTTCCTCTTCTTTCTTTTTGCGAGCTCGCTCCCTGGAAGCATTAGAATGATAATAAATATATGAGACAATCATCGGAATCATAAATGGAATATAATTTAGGATTACGGATAGCTCAAAAAAAAATCCCAACAATACAGACTACCAAGAGGCATGAGAAGTTGAAGACGGATGAGACGAAGACTTGTTGCCAAATAACGATAATAATGCTATTTATTTGGATTCTTTCTAGAATTGAGATAAATGTAGAGGACAAAAACATGCATAGGTCATGGGAAAAGAATAAAAAAATTGAGATTTTTATGTGATGATGATGTCTAGTATGGATCACTTTTGACACATCAAGACATCTTCTATTTCATTTTTATACATAAATGAGCGTAATGTATCTAAAAAAAATTAAATATTGTTTTCTTTGTAGTTGTGAAATCATTTCTCTTTATCTTAATTTACCACCTTGAAATTTATACTAACCGTGGACTTTTCTTGTCCCCACAAGGTATACTACTATTACTCCTCAAACAAATACATGAACCGTTACTTTGAACCATGATCCAAGTTACTTCATAGCTACATTCCCGGCTTTGTATTATTGATTTGCAATTATGAACCAAACCAAACAATTTTATTCCCCAACCAAATACATGTAATTACTTTCACCCTAAAAAAGTGTAAAGAATAGCGTCGTCCACAAATCTTGGTGGAACACCTCAGTTCCTCCCTGGCAACTGAAACCTTTGAACAAAGTGCTCAACCTATCAACTAGCACACTCAAAGTCATAATAACATCCTAGAAAATGTGAACGAAAAAGGAGAAAGTAGATCTCCTCTAACTCTAGTCTTCCCATTCACCTTAATAGAAAATATAAGGGATCTAACACAGACACTAGCCTGACCCCTTCACCAAACCAAATTCTTTCTTCCCCTAATCAGGATCTATAGAACCAGATTGCCCATAGATGATATAACTAGGAAAACTTATCAAAATCTATTTTAAAAACCACTTCCTCTTTCTTCTTGACGCTAAACTGGTATTCACATGCTACACGATAAGTCGATAACACAACATGAATCGACACAAAGTTATAAGTTAATGGATGAGCCCTTAGCAAATTCAGCTGGTTATCGGGTCAGTTAAGGGTTCATCCTTAACGAATTGGGCGACCCATTAGACCCGTTAATTTTTTCTTTAGCTTTTGATACAACTAATTTATTGAATCTTGTTAAGGTTTGTACCTATTTTAAGATTTACCAATATTTATCCCTACTCATGAAGTAATTTTAATTATTTTTTATCTTTTTCTAGTGAAAGCTTTTCTAGAATTTTGTTTTAAATTTTTTTTATTAAAAAAATAGCTTAACGGATACTATCAAGTCGTTTCGTGTCACCCGATTATATGAATTCAGGAAACATTACCCAAAAGCTTATTGAGTCGTATTCGGGTGGATGCAAAAATTACCCGCATTCATTAAGACATGAAACCGACCCGACCAGTTGACAGGTCTTTAAATGCATTGGCTATCAACACACAATCCAGCATATGCAGAACAAGTGAACCACACACTGAAATGATCTCTAAAGAATGAAGTAAACGATAAAATGAGTGGAAATTAGTATCTAGATAGGTTTCCCAAGCCCCAAGAAGATGGTATCAGACATACATATCAAGAGAGTAGAAAAAATACTACATACTTCAGTTCTTGTGCTTTGATTCTCATTTCTTCAGGAGTGAGAGAAGGCTTTGAAGCCTCTGCTTTGGTGTTGACAGGTACCTAGGGCACAAATAAAAGAAATCAAGCCCTATGAAGCACTAGGCCCTATGAAGCACTCTCAAGTGACATACTGAAAATAAGAAAATAAAATTGCAAAGACAGACTTCAATCACCTATTTAATTGATCTTGTAAGGAAGCACTCAATTCAAAGAGCATGATTAACAGCTATACCACTTGGGAAGTAAGAAAAACCTAATTTGAAGCTTTAGATTTGGAATTGAGGCAAAAGTAATTAATTTGAACTAGTTTTGCTCCAATCTCAATTCCAAAGTTTAGATAGAGTTGGCGTTGCCAACAACACCCAAGCAATTGCGCAAAAGAGGTTATAAAGCAGCACTCGTATCACAGAGGCCACTCTATAGAATTCAGAAAAAAGGCATAGACAAAAAATGGCTGCATTACAACCCAAGGGTTGCCACAGCGGTAAGGGCGAATTTGGGACTGTGTGGGTAGGTGCACAATCCCAGGTTCGATTCCCCACTGTGTGAAACCTTTCTTGGGCCACTGGAGGCTTCTCCCGGTCGAGCAACCAGGGCCTCATGGATTAGTGGGGGTGGAGCCCCGATACCCGTGGTTATAAAAAAAAAATAAAAATGGTTGCATTACAATATTATCACCAAAAGTATCCTGTACCATCTAGGCTAGCATGCTTAGGTACCTACTTTAACAATCTCAATTGATATAGAATGGCCTTGTACACGTACATAAAAAGGCAAAAACAAAGACTTAAAGACAGGAAATGAACATTAATGCTCAAAGATATCCTACCAATGGCATCTCATCTATGTCAACGTCATTCTCATGTTCAACTATCCAATTTGCAGCGGCCTCAAGGCTAGCATTACCTGAAAACAAAATGGAAATAATTATAATGGAATTGTACACAATATTGACATAATATAACAAGCAAGAATGCACTAGACACATATGTGCTACTCAGTGATCTCACATAGCAGATCATAAAATAGTACAGAGTATGGTACAATTTATCCATAGATGGGAAAAAGATAAATCACAAATTTGATGAAAAAGAAGTGAGATTGAGAAAAATGAAAAACTAAACTGAACATACAAATAAAAATATACCACTTGAAGCATACCCTACTATCACTTTCGCAATTCAAGAATAGCTCACGCTGCTGTGAAAGACAAAATGATACACCTTCATAAACTCATGTTCTAAAGAGCCGCTGGTGGGAAGTCGGGTGGCAAGACGGGGCCTAGCGCCTAGTGGTCAGGGCTAGGTACCCAATATTTTATTTATTTCTAAAACTATAATACTACAAAAAGTCAAACTTTCCTTCTGAAAAGGACATTAAGAGTTCATTAATCGAACATTTTTTTTTCCAAAAGGGAAGGTCTAAGTCTCTTCCCTGTACTACAATAATAACGAAAATACCCCCCCAACCCCCACCCCTAGATGAGACTCGAACTCAAGACCTCTCCTGAATTTGGATAATGGCTTTCATTAATCGAACATTTCTTAAAACAAAAAGGAGTGAAAAAAATCCACCAATCACCATTCCGCCTGGATATGTGAAGCTGCAAGCAAGCAACCACCTAGCACCTAGGTGCGGGTGGGTGCGGGCAGGCGGGCCGGGGGGCTAGGTGGGCCCTAGGACGGAATTTCTATTTAACAGATAGATAAAAGGACTCTCATAGACAAACCACTGACAAAGGCCCAATGACATATTGAAAAAATGCTTGGACAAACAGCTGTAAGCCTAACTCTTTCCACACTAAATCCTTTAGCTCCTTCTATTCAAAGATCGTTAGGTTCCTCCATCCAAAGACTAGAAAAATGTAAAAGCAACACACCCTGAAAAAGTACCAACTTTTCTCAACTCAATTGACAAACCAAAGCCTCAGTCATCAATGTGGATTCACACTCTTTATACAACTTCAAGAGTCCCATAGTGGCATAGTCTATAAATATTCTTAGCAAGCAACTCGTGGATCATACAAGCAATTGTTAATAGTGGAGTGACGTTCAAATCTTAGCATGCAAACCAAAAATAACTGATAAGTAATGGAGTGATGTTTAAATCTTAACAAGCAACCTGGTTTTAATTGGGCATATCTCCAAAAAGTGGCGTAAATATTCTATTTAACAGACTTCAACCAATGTAGTTTATGCAGAAGAGTGCAAGAGGAGTAGAAAAAATACTGAAGCCTTAATGTGTGATAGATATATAGTTCATAGTTTCACATCATTAGTCAATAACACATTCTGCTAAGCAGTAAACCGCGTGCCTATATTTAATGCAATGCACTCACCACAGTAATGAAGTGCCCGGGTTGACCTTGCCTTAGGGAATCCCATTGCTTCAAGTTCCTCAAGCAGCTTTTCGTTAACTTCTGGAACAACCATTTCTAGCAAACATAGACAAACAAATCCAATAACTACATGACCAACATTCAAAAACAAATACCTGCCGCTCGCCATATCAAATAGCACTATCATCAACGCATTACAAAAAGAAATTAGATGCTACCTTCCTTTGGGTCGCTACTGCTCGCATCAACAGCATCCGCCATATCAACGTCCTCCTTCGGATTCTTTGGAGCCTCTAAAGAAATCGGCTTTGCAGCCTCAGAAGTCTTATCCACAAATTCAGAGTGCCCAGTTCTCTTCGTGTGCAAATCACTCTCCTTCACAATCCCAAAAACAAATTGAAGATCAAACGTTCACAAATAATATAAAAGGCAACAATGCAACATGTAAGAACTCATTTCATTGATTCGCCAGTTAAGATTCTTTGATTAGTGAATTAATTCACAGACATTATAAAAGCAACAGGCAAGGCATGTAAAATTCTTCAAATATGAATTAACATATTATTTATATCTAGTTGAAAGAACCAGCAAATAGGAAAAGTCCCAATTAAATTAATCGATAAGAAATAAACAAGTCAATTTATCGAAATACTTGAAATTACGTTGTCTATGAACTATCAAGATCTAATTTTCGAATTCCAAAGATACTATAATTCATCAATTGTGAAAGTCTAAACTTACAATTAGGCAGTTCATGCTACGTCATGAACAGTATGGAAGCAAAGTGTTGTTCCCAATTCTCCAGTTAAGATTCTACGAATGTTTAAATCATGGACAAACTTAAAATTATATCGTCTACCAACTATCAAGCTCTAATTTTTGAACTTCAAAAACACTAGAATTCATCAATTATGATATTCTAAACTTATAATAGGCAGTTCATTCAACCAAAGGAACCCTAAAGTTCACAAAACATAATAGAAGCAAATTGTCGTTCCTCAGTTCGTCAGTTAAGATTCTTTGATTCAATAATTAACTTAGTATCAATTTCCATCTGAAAGAGAAATATGACATGTTCCACTTTCAAGCGAATTGTTAAGAAACTAAACAAGCTAATTCATAAAAATAGTGGAAATTAATTAAATACTCTAAAAACCAACCATTGAACAGTAAAATTTGCGAACTTCAAACAGTAAAAGTTATCCAATTTAGAGTAAAGTAATTTATGCTAATTGCTATGAAATTAAACAAGTCAATTTATCAAAATATTTGAAATTAAAATCCCTAGTCTGCAAACCAAACCATTAAACTATAAATTCGTGAACTTAACACGCTAGAGTTGGCCAATTAATTTTAGAGTAAAGTAAGTAATTGTTATGAAACTAAACAAGTTAATTTATAGCGAAATTGAAAATTACATTACATAGTCTACGAACCAAACCATTAAAGTTCGAAATTTGGATTTACGCTAATTGTCATGAAATTAAAGAAGTCAATTGATCAAAACAATGGAAATCACATTACATAGTCTACAAACCAAACCATTAAAGTTCGAAATTCGTGAACTTCAAACACTACAGTTCGCCAATTTAGAGTAAATTAATTTAGGCTGATTGTCATGAAATTAAACAAGTCAATTGATCATACTCAACAAACCAAACCATTAACAAACTACAAAATTCATGAAATTCGAATACTAAAGTTGGCCGATTTTAGAGTAAAGTAAGTAATTTACAATTATACAGGTCATTAGGATCGTACAGTTTTGGAGCGGCAAGGTTTGCCACAAGTGGAACAAACGAGGTTGAGAACTGGTTCAGTGGATTCAGAGAAGCTGGTGTGAGAGGTGAGCTCGGCGTGTTCTTGAGCTTCTTCCACCGATTTCATTAGGGTTCCACATTCACCGCACTGCAGCGATAACCCCGCCATTGATGGATTGATTTCACTCTCTCTATATCTCTAACTCTCAATTTTGCATGTATATAGTTGCGAGAATTGAATGGAAGTTCTTAGTGTTGGGATTAATCTGTAGATATTTATTAGGGTTTGTGATAGATCGGGATGAGGAAGAAGACTCCTCTTGCGATCCTTTCCTTTGCCTTCTAGCAAAAGGAAAAGGGAAATTATAAATTTATTTTAAGATGTGTTTGGGTTGTCGGACAAGGAGGTATTATGGGATCGGATTGGATATAATAGAATATAAATTATATAGGATAAAATAGAAAAAAAATAAGTTGAATAAAGATTAAGTGAGATTAGATGGGATAAGAATTAATGGGATAAATATTTAATAAAATTTACATTTGATGAAATTTTGAATTATAAGTTTAGATATTATATAATATAATTTGTTTTTTTAAAAAATATATATGCAAATTTAATTATTATCTACAATTATTTTAATTAACGCAATTTTTCTATTTATAAATAAATTTTGTTAAAAATTCTTGAGATAATAGGTTATAGGGCCTCACTCCGTAATGTTTTATAACTCTAAGGACGGACTCATGTTTAATAAAAAAAAGTAATACTAATTTCATAATCTGGTTTTATAATAAGGACACTTTTCATAATATTAATTTATTTTAAGGAAAATGATAAATGTTGATAGACAAATATACCCCTAATTAGTTTAAGTTAATGTTAAAATAACAAATCTCTCTCTCTCTTCAGTTCTCATTTCTTCTCTCTTATATCTCTCTCTAAAATCAATAGACTAACCTTAACTCCGACCAACGATCTCACTTCCTCCTCCACCACCACCACCACCACTTGACTTTCCGATTGTTTCGCCGAGAGGATCGGAGCACCGTTCTCATATTCCTCTTCTTTTTTTCTGCAGAGGTAATCATAAAACAAATATAACTTTTGATTGAACTGTTGGATCTAGCTGATTTTTGAATATGTTATTCAGAAGACAAAGTTACTATATCATCGCGTAAATCAAGACGATCGGAGGTCGTTTTGTTACCAAAATCGACCAATTTCGACAGCCCAGCAAGATATTGAAAAAAAAAAATTCTGATCGTAACTTTTTTTTTACGATCCCTACGTCGATCCATATATATATATACACATATATATAAATAGATTGGATGTTGATCTCATCAATTTTGTTATTCAATGTTTTGTAATGGTGCTAAAATCATTTTAACACATTTTGGTTGTTGTTCAAGCTATGCTAAATGCATTTAGCACCTTCTGAACAGCAATCAAAAGGTGCTAAATGTGCTCCAGAAGGTGCTAAATGCATTTAGCATCTTCTGGACAACCTTCTGGTTGCTGTCCACGTGGTGCTAAATGCATTTAGCACTTTCTGGAGCGTACTTAGCACATTTTGATTGTTGTCCAGGTGGTGCTAAATGCATTTAGTACTTTCTGGAGCGTACTTAGCACATTTTGATTGCTGTCCAAAAGATGCTAAATGCATTTAGCACCTTCTGATTGTTGTCCAGGTGGTGCTAAATGCATTTAGCACCTTTTGGAGTGCATTTAGCATCTTTTGATTGCTGTCCAGAAGGTGCTAAATGCATTTAGCACCTTCTGGTTGCTGTACAGGTGGTGCCTTCTGGAGCGTATTTAGCACCTTTTGATTGCTGTCCAAAAGGTGGTGCCTTCTGGAGCGTATTTAGCACCTTTTGATTGCTGTCCAAAAGGTGGTGCCTTCTGGAGCGTATTTAACACCTTTTGATTACTGTCCAAAAGGTACTAAATGCATTTAGCACCTTCTGGTTACTGATAGTGTCATAATTAAACGTAGGAAGGGGTATTAGTGTCTTTTTTATACAGTGTCCTTAATTTACATGTCTAATTTTTAAATGTCCTTTATAATTATATTATTATTAGAATGAACCCTTATACCCAATTACCCCAAAATTCTTTCGGGAGAAAAGTTTTATATTATATACAATATTTAAGAACTAGGCATTAATTACAGTTTGAAATTATAATGTTACTCTTTTTTTTTTAAATTAAAGTTTATCATACATTAATACCTTCATTTAATAAAAAATAAATAAAAATACTATATTATACAAGAAATGAATTTTATTAGTTGAGTTACTATGATTTTGGATGGTTGAAATTTTTCATTAATAAATTTGATGATTTAAAAGGTATAAAGAAAAAGATCAAAATAAAAAAAAATTAATTAAAAATTAAATTTTATATTCATTTTGTTATCTGGCAACCATGAGATAATATAATACCACCTATAAGGGTGGTATATATTTATCCTATTCTAAAAGAATAAAATAATAATTAATCCTGAGTGTAATACAATTATGTGTTGCACCAAACATGGGATATGATTAAAATATCCTATCTACTCTTGCACTAAACGCGGGATATGATTAAAATATCATATATACCCTTACGCCAAAGACATGATAGGATTTATTTATCATATCCTTTTTGACAACAAATGCCGAATATGATTAATTAATTCAATCCTGCTTCGAATCCCGCATGACAAACACACCCTTACAGTCCTCCTTTGCCTGTGTAGCAATACAAAAATAAAAAATAAACTATCATAATCGCCCTTAAATTATTGGCCTAATGTTATTTTGATTCTTAAATTCAAAAACGTTTTACTTTAGCCCTAAAATTATTAGCGAGTGTGACTTTAGCCCTCCCGTTCAAAATTTCTGTTAAGTTGGACAGAGATAGGGGGCATTATTGTCATTTTAATTAATTTTTTTAAAAAAAATTTAATTAAACTTTTTATTAAAAAAAACAAAACCATCATCACCATCTTCTTATCTCTTTAAACCCTCATATTTTCTCTGTCATACACATACATACATACATCTATATATATATAGATAGAAAATTTCAAGTGTGGACCGGTCCGTACTGATTGAGCCTTTTTACGATGTCATAAAAAGCCCCAGTCTATACCAGAAACAGAATCTATATATATATATGTTATATACTGAAAGCCATAACCTTCACATTCTTGATAACCCTAATTAACCATCCCAAATTCATGGCAATCGGGCCCCTCACCCATCTCGACCTCTTCAAACCCCCACCTTAAGACGACAATTACAATAATAATAGTAATTCCAGAGGCAATAATTACATCATTATCTTAGACGGATCCTCTCCCTCTCTCATCCCCATCCCCGTCCACAATGTCGTTGCCTCAATCAACCTCCGTCTCCCTGTCTTGCCCTACTCCCATCTAACCCCCACAATAACCCATTCCGACGATGACAATTTGTGCACCTGTCTGCTTGGATTGCATCCATCCCGCGGATGAGATCAGATAGCTATTTAATTTCAACAAAATATTTACATATACATATATAACATTCTCTTCTCTCTCTGCCACCACCACCACCACCACCACCACTGCCACTACAACCACCATCTTCTTCTCTCTCTAAACCCTCCAAAACATAATCATATGTCAAGATCCATGGGGTTTTAATTTAAGGTTCATTTCGGAGTTTTTATTTGGGTTTTGATTTGTTAGGGTTTTAATTTGGGGTTTCAATTTGAGGTGCAAAACAGAGCTATGGGGTTCAATTTGGGTATTGATTTAAAATGATGTTTGATGGTATAGTGAAAAAATAAAGAATGAATAGTGGTGGTAATGGAGGTATAAGGATGATGGTGATGGATCTAAAAAAAATCAAACTTTTTTATCCAAAAAAAGCTTAAACCAATGTTAAAGAAAACCAAACTGATTTTTTCTTGAACTAACTTAAAAAAGTATCTAACTAAAACATTTTCAATTAAAATAACAAAAATGCCCCCATTTTATGTCCAACTTAACAAAAAATTTGGACAGGAGGGCTAAAGTGACATTGGCTGATAGTTTAAGCGCTAAAATTAAGCGTTTTTTAGTTTAAGGACCAAAATGACATTAGACTAATAGTTTAACGGCCATTAGGGTAGTTTACTCAAAAATTTATTTCAACAAAAATATATAACGATAAGAATTTGCCTTTCAAACGTAAGATAGAGAAAGCAATAGAATTATTATAAATGTGTATCTCACGTGATGTGTGAATGTTTTAATTAACTGAATATATAAATACTTTAAATTGTATAAATATAAAAATATAATGTATAATGGTAAATAAAATAGTTATATAAAAATATTCATGTAATGGAACTAAAAAATAAAGGTAAATTAATTACAAATAAGCAAGTAATTCAACAACACAATTACATAAAATAAAAATTGATATGCATATGGCCCTGTTTAATAACAATATGAAAAAGGAAAATAAAAACACTTGATTTTGGTAAGAAGTTGAAAAATAAGTTAAGTCATGTAATGAAATGCTTTCCATCCCATACTCATTTTATGAGTAAATGTCCTATATCTTTCATAATTTTTTGTGAAAATTTTTTGTCCCCTAACCACCAAAGAAAATTTCTTCATGAAAAAAGTAACAAAATAAGAAGATATATCTCTACATGTCTCTACTTATTTTCTAATTTATCACAAAAATCAATTATTTTTATTTTCCTTTTCCATGTAGCTATCAATCGCACCCTAAAAAGATTTTTGAATTAGTGCAAAATACTAATATACCTGGTTGAGAGAAAATGATGGAATTATAAACAATGAAAAGTTAAGTACACATATATTATCATAACTAAAGAAAGACAAAACAGTTATAAAAGTAATTAAAGATTGCATTAATTGCTATACTTCTTCCATTTTATTATATATAGTAATAGAAGATTATCATAACTAAAGGAAGACAAAAGAGTTATAAAAGTAATTAAAGATTGCATTAATTGCTATACTTCTTCTATTTTACTATATAAAAAATAGTTATTCCATATTTAATGTTGATGGGTGAATTATTTATCCTACTAAAATTGTTTATGCCATCGAAAGATGGATTAATGAATTCGAACTAGAAGGTAATATTGTTTTTATCTTGTTTGGATATGATTAAATAAACCTATTCGAACCTCTAATTTGACACGCCAAACACATCGTAGGTGTTAGGTCTCCCTTTCCTTTTTAAATTTTTTTTGGATTATTATATTTATGTAATATGTATGTGTTTAAAACTCTTGTATATATATATTAATTTATGAACATGTTGGAATTTTGTGGATGAATGTCTTTTTAATTTATGAAATATTAAATAAAAAATAATTATAAAGGATATTATTGGGCTTGTCCTTAGAATAAATGATATCTTTATTAATCTATTAGTTTTCGGGACACATTTTTGATTAAATGACAGAGCTTTTGGATATAGGACACTCAACTCTTTTATTTATTTGATTTTTATTGTTTTTTATGTGTTATTCCGATTATACCCCTTTAATTTTTTTTTATTTTTTTTATGTTAAGTGACTGTTATAGAATTTTAGCTGACTTGACTATTATACCCGTCAAACATATTACAATTGGACCTTTGATGCCCTATTTTTAGAATATTTTTCATCATAATTATTCAAATATTTTATTCTAAAACTTCATTAAATCAACCAAAGATATTATTACACAGTCTAACAAATAAATTTTAATAACTTAGATATTTTTGTTCAGCCTTCATATATATTAGTCACTAGTGTAATATGAATTTCCCTAGACATAATTTGAATTCATTTATAGGATTTATGTAATGTCTGACAGCTAGCTTCCATTACTACTCTATTTAATTCTTTAATTTTCCCCATGCATTAGGCATTAAAGAGTTAGACCATCTCCAATGGTGAATGTGTAAATTGATTGTGTAAAAATATGTGAACCAATAAAAAATAGACATTTGGAGGATAAAAATTAATTTTACACAAATATTTTACACATTCTCATTTGTGTTCCAATGGTACACTTTAAGATTGTTGTGTAAAATTTGAATAAACCAATGATATTGTACCACATGAAATATATATATTCACATGTAATATTCAATATTTTTTATGGATATTTTTATTTATAGTTTAATAGTCAATATGGGTATTATTTTAAAGCTTTTGATGAGTAGAATTCAAATATAAAAATATCATAATAAAATCATATTTTGATTTTTACTTATATTACTTTTAATATTTTGTAAAAAGTTGGAGAGAGAAAATGATGATGTGGATATGTAAAATGAATGTGTAAAATACACACCCATTTTACACAAGTGATGATGTGACATGTTTTACACAATACCATTGGAGCACCAAAAATTATACACATTGTGTAAATTTTACACAAATCCTATGTGTCATAGTTTACACATCTCCATTGGAGATGCTCTAGGTGTTTGATTTTTCATTTTCACAAAAACTCCAACACATTGGTAGCCATTCACCCACCACACCAGGCCACCACTGCTGCTCCTGCATGCCGCCCGACTCACTGTATTAAAACAGCCCCGCCATAACTATACGGTTTACTTGTTGATAAATAAGAGAGATGGCAGAACTTCTTTGAGTCCGGGCCTACTAATTCAAGCTTTAATTGGCCTTTGAATTTTAGGCCCACTAATTTTCACTTTTAGGATTCAATAAATCTCATTACTGTACATGTTTTCCTAATTTTCAGATCTTACGCATTGGTGTGAATACTTCCTAATATATATCCCCAAATTCCATTCATAAACGACACTCTATCATCTTTCTGGGTTATCTTGATGTGATCATAACAAATTCACACCATTGTTATCGTGCTTTTTTTGTGTGCCTTAATATTAAGCCAAACTTCATGATCGTTTATTTCATCTTCCACCGAAGTTAGGGTGTTATTGTTTGGTATGTTTTTAGGGTTCTTTATTATTTGATTCCTTTCTATTTTTGGCTTGATAAGAAGAAATCATCTCATCCCATGTCCTATCAGTTTTACTGCAAGGTGTATAGTGCGTTTTTACGGGCATTACTACAGTAGTGCTATCTTACCTTATTGGTTACTCATGGATAGACAGACAAATTAATGCAGTCATAATAGAATTGTTATATTATCATCCAGTAAGTCAACACCTTTTGTTTTCCATACTTTGATTTTCTTGTTGAATTTTGAATCCCATGTGTTTTTGCATATTTTGTTTGAGTTTGATTTTTTTTTTTTATTTTGGTTGTTGTTTAATTGCATTAAATGCACGCCATTTGTTTTTTTTCCCTTATTTTTGTCTAGGGGCAATTTTGATATAGCTAAAATTAATTATTTTAATCCAATAAATAATAAATTTGTCCTTAAATAAAAAGTTGTTCTTCAAACTAATACCTCAAAAAGATTGTCCTTTCTTGAAAAGAGAGCGTGACATTTGTCCTTTTAAAAAAAGCCCTAACATTAAATGATGCACATATTTTTATGCAATATCTAATTTTTATTTATTTATAATATACTTAATATGTACCATAAGTCACGCGTTAACACCACCCTGAATAAAAGTAAGATTTCAATATAGAAGAGTAAGTTGCTCAAAGATACAAAATATACTTCGGCATGTCAAGATGTGATCTTTGTCCCAATTTGGTGGTCTAAATTTGGCCCAATTAGTCTAATTCAATAATGTTACACAAAAGCAATTCTTGTTGGTTATATTTAATGTATGAAATACTTTTATATTAGTTTAAGTGGGGCTTGTGAAAAGTTTTGAACTTCATTTTTATAATGTCATGGGTCAAGCCCTTTAAATAATAATTCATTTATATTAAATGATCTTTAACTTAGGACTGGGATTTTTGGAAATCAAATAGTTTTTTGGTAAATTGCCAAAAGCCGTTTAAGTCTTTTAAAAATTTAATTATTTTAAAAAAACTATTTATTCTTTATTAGTCAAAAAATGTTTTACTTAGTCAAATAGTTCATTGAGAAACGTGTGTAAAGGATAGAGGGATAGCTTCATGTTTTGAGATTGCTATTATGGGAATGCTCGTTGTTGAACCAATGTTTTAATATATTTGTTATATATATTTGATTATTTTAATTGTGATTTTCTAACTTGCATTAAATATATAATACAATATTCTTTATGATGGAATTAGTTTGATCAAGAAAATGCTACATGGATTTTATTCAAAGTGATGAAGGAAATCAAAGTGCTATAACGGATTTTATTCAAGAAGAAGTTTCACATAGAATTCCACAATCTCAACACATTCAAGAACTTCATCAAATATTCAAGAGAAACATTATTGTATGTGAGTATGTCTAGGAATTTATTTTGAAAAGTTATAATTATTTGATTTCGAAAGAAATTAAAAATTGATCAAATCATTTTGAATACATTTTATAAAACCTTTTTGAACTTTACTTGTGCACATTTTAAGGAAATGTGTTATAAATCTTTTTTGTAGAAAAGTTGGCTCTTTCCAAGACAAGTTGACATTGGAATCTCAAATCTTTTCAAAAAGTTGATATTTTCCTTTATCCACCTAGCTTGGCTTTTGATATAAGATAGCCCCGACCTATTTTTAGTATAATATGACTGAACTATTTTCAGCTTTCTTGGAATCTCATAAAAGCTTGTCTAAAGTCTACTAAAAAGTCATGTCAGGGATCCAACAAGGGACTCTTGAATGCAGCCGGGGCCTGTTGAGTCCAACAGGGGCCTGTTCAAACCTGACAAAAACTGTAATTTTAGAGAATGTCTTTAAACGGCTACTTTTTATCCAAATGGTCAAAAACCTCCTTGGGGTTATTAATACTCTAGAAACAAGCTTTAAAACTCACCTCTTGCAATATCTTTCGATCCTCAAGCTTAAAAACTTTTTAAGCATTTAATCTTTGAGTTTTAAAAAGTTTTTTTTTTGATTTGAGTAATCACACATTTCTATCTATTAATCAAATCTCTATAACTCTAGAAGTGAGCATTCATCTTGTGTCTTTTGCAAATACTTTGAAAGAGCTGTAAACCATTGGTATGTGTCACCAAACCATATTCTTTTCATAATTTTTTTGAGGTTTTATCATTGTTTGAGCAAGAGGGTATTGTGAGAAATGTAGTGAGAAAAATAACACTTTGTATGAAGGTTTGATTTTCACCCGTAAGAAAATCGATAGTTGGAATTTCTCGAGGGCACTACTCAGGCGTGAACATATGACTAAAAATTGAACCACGTGGACAAAACGTGATTGTTGTGTGGTTAAATCCCTCTATCCTTGTCTCTTTATTTATTCTCATTATTATTTCATTTTGTATTTTTGATTGATTGTTCAAAATCCTTATGGATTAACTTGGTTTATTTTGAAACACTTTTAATTTACTATAAACCTTATTCACCTCCCTTCTAAGGTTGAAATCAGACCAACAATTGGTGTTGGTGTAAAATAGTGTTACTACCTCATGGACCAGTCACAAGAAGACACGTGGACATTATTGCCGAAATGAGAAAACAGAGTTGAGAGGTCTATTTTCAAGTTTGCGTGTCAAATGGAACTAGTGAGAATGTTAGAACAACATCCCTTATGCACTTGTAGTTTTAAGTCTACAGAGCTCGACCTCTAGAGGTCCTTCGCCGAGCTGGAGTCGACGATGCCTAATCATTATGTTAGACTGGTTGACGAAAGTATGGGAGACTGTCGCCAACCCTGTAGAAGGCGCAGGACCTCCCTCAACTTCATCAAATGAATGCCAATTGCATTTAATGCACTGAAATTTATGAAGAAGCAATGTCAGAGTTGGTGGAGAAGAGGGATGGCCTTGGATCTACTCCACAGAGCTCCCTCGCACGTCTCATCTTTATCATATATATATGGGAAGCATTTACTTCCCTTAACAACTAAGAAAAACTAATAAGTAACTAAGAAAGAATTGAGCAACCAAGCTTTTATTACAAGAGAGATACAGAAAAATAGAGCTAAAAAAGCATACGACTGAGCTTCGAGCATAAGAAGTCTAGACTATGCGTGGCTTAATGAAACCTTCATTGTAATCTTGTAAGAATAGAATAGCTAGAGAGACCTCATTAGTTTGTAATACAGATTCATTCAATATAATACAATGCAACCTGAGCTCCTAGCTCTATTCACGAGAGGAGGAGGACTAACCTATATTTTCATATGTGGCGAACCTTCTCTATATATTTTTGACTTTTTTAGTTCAGCTCTTTACTATCTTAATCATTTAATTGTGTGGTCGAAATTGACCTGTTCTAGTTTTTTGCACTAAAAGTTTGGCGCCGTCTGTGGGAATGACATTTTCTCAAAGTCACATTCCTTTCCAAAAAGCTAAATACATCCAAAACTCACTATGTCTTCTTTATAACATACCCAACCAGATCTATTAGTGGCACAAATGGCACAATAGGCGGCCCTCCAAATCCATATTTACAGGCTGGTAGCTCAAAGAAAGACCCTCTAGCCTAGCTCAAAAGATAGGTCGGTTTCAGCCTCTACGTCCGCGTCTACTCCTCTAGCTTCAGAGCGAATCCCAGCTATCCATAGGTTAGGGGACCACTGTAGGAGGCCTATGGGGAGTTGTACCAGGACCAGCAGGTTAGATCCTGACCAATCTGATGCTAGGTGTAGGGACTCCTATAAAGAAACCTCTGTCAGAATTCCTCCACCTCCCGTGAGGAACCCACAAGTAAATGTGGTCTGTGAAGGACGCTCAGAAGGAGCCACTAGACGACATAGTGGGAATAGAGGAGGTCGACCTCCCCTCCCCCTGCTCTAGAAGAAGATGCTAGACTTCGAGGGTTTGTATTTAATAGAATATCCAATAAAGGTTCTATTGAAGAGGTGGAGAAAATACTCAGGCCGAAGATGAAAGCTCAGCTGACCGAAATGCTAAAAATGATTGGTCACTCAAGAGGAAGCTCGGCAGTAGCTTTAATGAAGGGCTCTAAGTCCCCATTCGCGGAACATATTCAAAATTGCCCAGTCCCAGAAGGATTCAAACTCCCAACCTTGGAGTCACTTGATGGATCAACAGATCCCGTGGACCACATGCGACAATATAGAAATATGATCGGGCTCTAGAATGTTCCTGATCACATTATATGCAGGGCGTTTGTCATGACCCTCAAAGGAGCAGCACGAATGTGGTGCAACAGTCTACCTCTAGGGTCAATTCAAAGCTAACAAGAGCTCAAAACCCGATTTATAACTCACTTCCTTGGAACGCAAAATCAGTCTAAACCCTCCACTTACATCTTCACCATCAAACAGAGATCGACTGAAAGTTTGAAGAATTATGCTTGTTAGTTCAACCATGAGAGTTTGTTGATCAACAACCTTCTTGAGGGAGTCACAGTAACTGCTTTAATGGAAGGGGTGAGTTCCCTTTACTACTTAATGACTTTGGCTAGAATGGCACCTAAGCCAATGTTCGAGATCTTAGACGAGGTCAACAAGTAGATTAGTGTTGTCGAGCATATCAACCCTCTTGCCTTCTTTCAACCACTAAGCGGGACACAGTCCACCCCGTGGCCAAGAGAAAGGGAATAGGAAGGGTAAGAAAGAGGTGAGCAAGCCTGAACCAAGTGAAGTCAGAGCTCAACAGTAGTTTACTCCAATGACAGTTCCACTAGGAGAGGTATATGCCCAGTTAGATCCAATACAACTCCCGGAGCCCCAAAAATAAAGATCTCGAAAAAGAAGAGGGACACTACGGAGTACTATCGGTACCATAAGGACCATGGCCATGAGAGATACAACTGTTGGAAACTGAAAGAAGAAATCGAGAAGCTCATCTAGAAAGGCAAGCTCCGATAATATGTAGACCAGAAGAATGATGTTCCTTCGAAAGCTAACGAGAATTAACATGCTAACAAGATTTTCATACTTAAAGGGGGCTATTCTTTCTTTAGAAATTACAATAGGTCCAGAAAGGCCCACATTAGACAGGCTAAGTCCTCAAACTCGGAGGCAGAGTTCCTCAGTTTTAAACCTACAAAGATGGTGAAGTATGAAACTACAGAGATCACCTTCACTAACAAAGATATGAATGGGGTAGAATACCCTCATAATGATCCACTGGTCGTAACAGCCATGGTTGGCAATCACAATGTCTATCATATCCTCATAAACACGGAGCTACTTCTAATCTCATGTACTACAATGCACTTAAAGCCATGAGTGTCACCACCGAGCATTTAACACCATCCTCTGTAACCTTGGTGGGCTTTTTAGGAGAGAAGACCAGGTCTTTAGGGGCTTTCAAGCTCTCAGTAACTCTAGAAACAACTCCAAAGTAAATAACGACCATGGCCAAGTTCTTGATCCTGGATAAAGCCCTCTTACAACGGTATCTTAGGAAGAGGTACCCTCAACAAGATTAGAGCCGCCTTGTCCACATGCAGCTTAACCATGAGGTTCCCAACCCCCCACGAAATTGGGGAGGCTAAAGAAAACCAAGTGGAAGCCAAGTACTGTCATTTCAGAGCTCTGAAAGAAATCAGGTGTGCGAACATTACTGCCCTAGTGCTTAAGGCTACGATCGCTGAAGAACCAAAAGACGGGGGAGGGCCTATTAGCCCAAAAAAACTAGAAATTGACACTCTGAACCCTCGAAATGAAGAGAAGGAGCTCAGAGGCAAGCCAGTAGAGGATCTAGAAGATCTGCTCTTGAACCCTAATAGAGGATCTAAAAGATTTGCTTTTGAACCCTTTGCATCCCGACAGGGTGCTCAAGATCAACAACCAACTCACTCCTAAAGTTATAAAAGAGCTCTCTTAATGCTTGAGGGCCAATGATTGTCTTTGCATGGTCCCATGACAACATGAAGGGGCTTAATCCATAAGTCATGGTACACCGGCTCAACGTTGATCCAGCCTTTAAGCTTGTAAGTAGAAAAAGAGAAATTTCGAGGTAGAAAGGAATCAGGCTGCCAATGAAGAGGTTCAGAAGCTTCTTCAAGCTTGTTTCATCCGTGAAGTCCACTACCCTAAGTGGCTGTCCAATGTGGTGCTTGTAAAGAAGCATAGTGAAAAGTGGATGATGTGCGTAGACTTTAAGGACCTCAACAAGGCTTGTCCGAAAGATAGTTTTCCACTGCTAAAAATCGACCAACTCGTAGATGCCACCACAGGCCATGAGATGTTGAGTTTCATGGATGCCTATTCCGGTTATAATCAGGTCAGGATGGCCCTTAAAAATGAAAAGAAAACCTCGTTTATCACTAATGAGGGGACTTACTGCTACAAGGCTATGCCATTTGGTCTAAGAAATGCTGGGGCTACTTATCAGAAGGTCATGAGCACGTTGTTTAAAGATCAGATAGGCAGGAATATGGAGTTCTACATCAATGATATGCTGGTCAAGAGTCTCAAGACCTCTAGTCATGTGGCAGACCTCAACGAAGTTTTTGTCATCCTCAAACAGAATGGTATGTTCCTCAATCCAGCAAAGTGTGCTTTCGGAGTAAAGGGAGGAATGTTTTTGGGCTTCATGGTAACACAGAGGGGGATAGAGGCTAACCCCGAAAAAATACTAGCCTTAATACACATGAAGTCTCCCACCAAGCCAAAGTGATGTGATCCAGCCTAGCCAAGAAATTAGCCTTATGTTCTTGCATGTTCTCACAACCGGCTGGCTGAAGAATTTAATTATTTATTTTATATTTCTTAAAGCCCAAGGATTATAGATAATTATTTCCTAGAGAGTTATTATTATTTTAGAATTATTTTAGGCTTATTTTAGAGTGTTTATAATTAATTTCCTTATTGTGGTAGGAATATTCTAGGTGTTATTATTTTCCTTTTCTAAGTAGGAAATAGATCTTTTCCTATGATACCAATGACGCAAACCCGGATTGTCTTTCCTAACCAGGCTAATGGATCCTTGACCCGTAGTCTATAAATAGACTAGAACCTTGGAATCATGTGAAAGATGGAAGGCGGAAACCTCAACCCAACGCTTAAAGAAGGGCGAACCTCGATAAAGTCAAAGATGCCACAATCAATTGGTGGAGAATTGATTGATAAGTCAAGAACAATTGAATTAATCAATTCAACATGTTCTTAAAGAACACAAAGAGAAAACTCTCAATATTATTAATCATCAAAACTCTTTTTTAATTATAAAACAATAATGTGCCTCCTTTAAATAGGAGTAAACAAAGCCTTAATCCTAATTCAAAAAGGAAACTATTTCCTACTTAAAAAAGGAAAATAATAACACCTAGAATATTCTTACCACAATAAGGAAATTAATTATAAACACTCTAAAATAAGCCCAAAATAATTCTAAAATAATAATAACTCTCTGGGAAATAATTATCTATAATCCTTGGGCTTTAAGAAATATAAAATAAATAATTAAATTCTTCAGCCAGCCGGTCGTGAGAACACGCAAGAACATAAGGCTAATTTCTTAGCTAGGCTAGATCACATCATTCCCCTTTTCTTGAAGAAGATTTGTCCTCGAATCTGGCCTACCCATTCCTCGATTTAGCCAGTCTTTAAAAACTTCGGTGTTTGGATACTAGTTTGGAACTTGGAATCTCCCATGCCAATAGAATAAGTATTTTGAATACTTCCCATTCTTCCGTCGAAACTTAACATGAGATAATTCTATCCTTCCTTCCCATGAAAACAAATATTTCGAATATCTTCGACGCTTGATTCTCCTTACAAAGCAAAACTTCTCGAAATTCAAACCATATTACAATGCGATCCTCCGCAACTTGTTGAAGAAATCTAATAACATAAAGTTTGGATGGACATCAAAGCGATCCACTCCAATTAAATGAATATGCTCAACATTGTCAATTTTCAACTCAGCTCGAATATCATCTTCTTCCTTAGTAGAAATATTATCCAAATTAGCAACGTTAGTTAAAGTCTCTTGCTCATTGACTCACCCCTCAATTAAAATCAATTGGCCTCCCTTGATGTAGTTCTCACCCATATCCACACCTACGGCTGGAAGTGCTTGCACTTGTGGTTCTTCAACTTGCACTAAAACTTCTTCATCTTCCTCTTCTTGCAAGCTTGGAATTAAAACTTCTTCATCTTCCTCTTCTTGCAAGCTTGGAATTAAAACTTCAACCCACAACTCACCTTCTTCAATCGTCACTTCAATTTCCTCGATCTCATCAGTTTTCGGCTTATTCTCCAATGGCGGCTTAAATATGGCTCGTTTCTCTTCTTCTTTCAATTGACTTGGTTCGCCAAAAGATGTATTCGGACTTTGACTTAGCTCTAGGCTTCCCCTCGTTTTAGACTGCTCATAGGCTTCGGCAAACATCTCCTCAAACCTACGAATAAATTCATCATCAAATAAAGAAACCTTATTCTTGCTACCACCCATATTATTGTCTCGAACCCGACTTTCTCCAACCTCACCACCATGTCTTCTATTAGTAACAACCGAATCCCATTCATCTTCAAATTTAACTTTACGAGGCTGACCTTTCAATTTCTCTTTAGGAGCTTTATTCAACCGCATGCGCCGTTCAATCTCTAATTGCGTTAATCGCGCACTATCGTGTTCAATCTCCTCTTAAAGCCACCTTTCTCCATATTCAAAGTTTAGACAAGTCATACTTGCTGCAAAACAAAGATTAGTGCAATAAAGATAATTCTCACCACACTCCCTTTCGTGTTTCGCTCGATTGATGTCACTATGATTTTTTTCGCTCGTATTTGTCGCTCAAAGTATTGATATACTCACAATTTTCTCTTTGGAACCCCAAAATAAGTTGAATAATATGAATATCACAAGTCCTCAACAACCAATCGCACACCCAACAAATTAGATTTAGACGTGTTCAACAATGTAATACCAAGGACTAAAGAAACCACATTCTAGTAATATTAATGAGCCAAACGAATTTCTAGAATTGTTAGAGTATACAAGGCGGAGTTTCAAACAAAAAAACCAATGAATTTCAAACCCTAACGAGTATAGCCACAATCAAATTTTTCCTAGGGTTTTCTAGATTTTTCCCAACCAAACGGAATTTATATGGATTGAAATCACAAGATGAAAACCCAACAAAAAGTATCAATGAATAATCTAGGGTTTTTGAAATATTTAAACGCCCCTATAATTGAAATTTTAATGCAACAATATTCGCAAACAAACCCTAACAATAATCAAAATTCGATTATACGGTTCTTCTAACTAAAAAAAAAATTCTCTATTTTTTTTACTATTCACGCAGCACTATTCACAGCACTGTTCATGCAGCAAAATTTATTTTTTTTCAATGCAGGTGTTATCGTAAAACAGCAAGAACTTTTGATCCAACCGTTGGATCGGGTTGATTTTCGGATATGTTGTTCGGGACACAATTTTACAATGACAAATTAAAAATCAAGACGATCCAAGGCTGTTTTGATAGCGAAAATCACAAATTTCGACAGCCCAGCGAGATTTAAAAAAATAATAATAATCTGATTTGCAACTTTTTTTTATGAACCCTAAATCAAAGATATGGAATCAACAAATCACAAGATCCAAGATTAGGGATTTGGAATTGAAAACACAATAATTAAAAGATAGATAACATGGATAGAAAAGTTTGCTCTGATACCAATGACGCGATCCCTTTAATACCAATGACGCAATCCCGGATCGTCTTTCCTAGCCAGGCTAATGGATCCTTAACCTGTAGTCTATAAACAGACTAGAACCTTGGAATCACACGAAAGATGGAAGGCGGAAACCTCAACCGAACCCTTAAAAAAGTGCGAACCTCGGTATAGTCGAAGATGCCACAATCAATTGATGGAGAATTGATTGATAAGTCAAGAACAATTGAATTAATCAATTCAACATGTTCAACATATTCTTAAAGAACACAAAGAGAAAACTCTCAATATTATTAATCATCAAAACTCTTTTTTAATTATAAAACAATAATGTGCCTCCTTTAAATAGGAGTAAACAAAGCCTTAATCCTAATTCAAAAAGGAAACTATTTCCTACTTAGAAAAGAAAAATAATAACACTTACAATATTCCTACTACAATAAGGAAATTAATTATAAACACTCTAAAATAAGCCAAAAATAATTCTAAAATAATAATAAATCTCTAGGAAATAATTATATATAATCCTTGGGCTTTAAGAAATATAAAATAAATAATTAAATTCTTCAGCCAGCCGGTCGTGAGAACACACAAGAACATAAGGCTAATTTTTTGGCTAGGCTGGATCACATCATAAAGGAGGTCCAGAGTCTGGCCAGTAGGATAGCAGCACTGAACATGTTCATCTCCAAGGCCACTGATAAGTGTCACCCATTCTTCAAAACTCTTAAGAAGGCCTTCGAGTGGAAAGAAGAGTGTGAGCTTGCTTTTCAGCAGCTCAAGCAGTACCTTGGAGCTCCTCTTCTCTTTAGCTCGCTGAAGAAGGGAGAGATTATGTGCCTATACCTCGCGGTGTCACAAACTATAGTTAGCTTGACTCTCCTAAGAAATGAAGAAGGGGCACAACTGGTCTACTACACCAGCAGAGCTCTGCACGGTGCTTAGCTCAATTACCCCAGGTTGAAAAGTTGGCTTATACCCTCCTAATCACCTCTAGAAAGCTGAGGCCCTAGTTCCAGGCTTATTCCATTGATGTGCTCACAGACTAACCACTGCGAAGAATCCTCGACAAGCCGAAACAGTTAGGAAGGTTAGCTATTTAGGCTATAGAGCTCAGATAGTTCGTGATCAGTTACAAACTGAGAGTATTGATCAAGGGACAGGCTATAGCAGACTTAAAAACAAAGTTCACTTACACTGAAGACCAGGTTCCCGAACCGTTAGAACTATTGTCGCCGTAGAGCCGAGCACCTCAAACTCTGCCACCCTAATAAACATACTGCCCAAAATCCCTATGTGCATACTTCACGCGTGGAGCTTCCAACTTACAAGGTTTTGGTGCTAGCTTGGTACTAATCACCCCTAAGGCCAACACGTTAAAGATAGCTCTAAAATTTCTTTTCAAGACCTCAAATAACGAAGCAGAATACAAAGCCATCATAGTAGGCTTGAGAATAGCTGAGGACTTTGGGGGCAAAGAAAATGGTAGTCTACAATGACTCTACAATCGTGGTTGGCTAAATACTTGGCCACAACATGGCCAAAGAAGATCATATGGCCGCCTATTTAGCTAAGGCTCAAGCAGCAACTCGGAGACTTACAAATTTAGTTTTTGTCAAAGTCTTACGAGCTCAAAACCACAAGGCAGACTGCCTAGCTAAGCTGGCATCATCAGCAGAAATACCCAGCAGTGTCCACGTATACTTGGAAACATAGGCTATTAAAGAGCTTGAAGAAGTGGGTATAGCTCCAGCGTAAGTATGCAAATGTTGGATCTACTCGATTTTGAATTATCTTATAAGCGGAGCTCTCACTGAGGATAAAAAGATGGCCAAAAGACTCTAACAGGTATGTGGTCATTGAGGAAACTCTATACAGAAGGGGGTATGTCATTTTATTCCTGCTATGCCTACACCCCCATCAAGCCTAAGCAACTTTGTTGGAAGGCAGGGCTATTTCTGGCCTACCATCCTGCAAGACACCAAGGAGCTAGTAAAGAAGTGTAATAAGTGCTAGCGGTTTGCCAATGCTCAACAGCTCCTAATAGAGTTGATAACCCCCATCAACAACCCGTAGCATTTCTCTCAATGGGTAATGGACATTGTTGGTCCTTTTCCCTTAAGAAAGGGGCGGACAAAGTTCGCAGTAGTAGCAATAGTCTACTTCACCAAGTAGGCAGAGGCAAAAGCATTGACCACCACCACTACCATGAAAATTTAGAGCTTGGTGTGGATGAATATTATCTGTCGTTTTGGCATATCGAAGGTGCTGATCACGAACAATAGGAAGCAGTTTAATTGCGACCTTTTCAGAGACTTCTGCAAAGGACATGGAATAAAGAACCACTATAGTTCTCTTGTTCATCCCTAGGCAAATGGCCAAGCAGAGGTCACCAACAGAACCCTTTTGAACTCACTAAAGAAAAGACTCGATGATGCCAAGGGAAATTGGTTTGAAGAACTCTTATTAGTTCCCTGGGCTTACAGGACTACCATTAGAGGTCTAACTGGTGAAACTCCTTTCTCCTTGACCTATGGAAGTGAAGCAGTGATTCTAGTAGAGATGGGAGTATCAATATACAAAGTTAATCATCATAACCCAGCTCAGAACGATGAAGGTAGGCTGGCCAACTTAGACCTCCTTAAAAAAAGAAAGAGTAAGCTCGAATTAAGGAGGGAATCTATAAAATAAGTATGGTTAAGAGCTACAACAAGAGGGTTAAACACAGAAGTCTAAATGTGGGTGATTTAATGCTTCGAAAAGTCATCCTTACTACTAAGATCTCTAAACATGAGAAGCTTACTGCCAAATGGGAAGGTCTACACGTGGTCACCAAGGTCAACAGGCCTGGCATCTACTACCTAAAAACTATGGATGACATGGAGTTCATAAGACCATGGAACATAAAGTACCTAAAGAGATACTATCCTTGAAAGGAAACACTATGTACTTTTGTAATGACTACTCTTAAGGAAAAATATATTAATTTATTTTTCACCTTGGTATTTCACTACTTACAAAGTATACTCTATAAAAATTCTTTCACGAAGAGGTCAATTTAGTAAGTGCACAGCTCAAAAAAGCACACTTACAATCTGCCAAAAATCTCTTGCAAAAAGGTTAGTTCCACAACTGAAAAGGTTTGATGATAACTGAGAAAACTGTTAAAATTTTCCTAAGTAAAAAGGGGACATGACCCTATTACAAATTTAGCTAAAAAACAACTTTTTCTTTTAAATTTCAAAGATTTCGAAAAATTCCTACCACCATATAGGTCATCAGTCATCAAGCATAAAAGGTCATATAGACCTGCTGAGAACTAAGAAATTCCTCTCATAAAGAGGTCAGTTTAGTAAGTGCTCAGCTCATTAAGCACACTTCCACTAAGAGGAGTCGAATTAACATTTGAGAATTGTTTAATAAACTTTGTCTAAGGTCTAAGAGGGCACAACCCTCACAAACTTAATCAGAGTAGGAAAATTTCCATATGCATCAAGTGACCCAACGCTAAACTTGTTGCCGAGCAGGTTAGTTCAATAAGGAAAAAAGGTCACAGACCTGTGGAATTGCCAAAGACCTCTCATGAGGCAAGTTATTTATTTTGCTTAATTCTACTAACATTTTATCTATATTTTGGGGGAATTAGAGTACCACAGGGCTCATTACATCTTACACTACAACTTAGATAAAATAAAAAGACAGGGATTAAAGCAAAATGAAACAGGCAATTTTTTAAAACTTGTCCATTTCATTGATAAAATGAGCAATTACAAAGGTCCTTGAGCTTCTATACAAAGGAGGTATATAAGGAAAAAAAGGCATATCTCGTCTATGGATCCTCTTCATCACCATTATCTCTACCAGCCCTTGGAGGAGAAGAACTACAGCACTTGGTCAACACATCAGGATCCTCTACCCTGATCAACTGCAGCACTGTAAGGGCATCAGACCGCTTCTCGGCTATTTTGGTCTCTAACTCTGGTGTCAACTTTATCTCTACAGGGCCTTCAAGGCCCTCGAGGTCTATAGGCTGCTGAAGGGCTAGCTCTTTGCACTTGTAAAAGCTAGTTACAAAGGAGTAAGGAATTCTCAACAAAGGACCCTTGGCACTACATAAGTCCTCAATAGTTTGAGCCTTTACTGCAGGGATGGACTCCTTCAACTCTTTTAGCTCTTTCTCTAAGTTAGAAAGCTGGACTCGAGCGACTTTTTAATGATGATAGTATGTCGACAGCTCGAGTTCCTTTGTTGTTAATTGAGCCCGTAAGTCCCTCTAGGCTACCTCAGCATCTTCTCTTCCTCTACGCTCCAACTATGTAGCCCTTTGAGCCATCTCCATAATGGAACTAACAGCTTGGAGGTCCCTCTTGGCATTGACCAGCTCGAATTTAAAGCTAAAGGCCTGCTAGTTTATGGCCTCATGCTCCTGCCCTAGGGCTTTATAAGCGGACTCCAATCGACTGAATATGTTGTTGAAGCTGTCCACCGCACCCTTCAAGTCCTTAGTCTCAGACAAGGCATTGGTAACTTGCTTCAACATAACTTTGTTGTCTTCCTCAGCCTTCTTTAGGTTACTCTTGGAAACATAGAGCTCGTTTTGTGCCTTTATGAGCTCTTCTTGAAGAGCTAAATTGTCGATAGAGCTTAAGTCCTCTTTGGCCAGATAAAGTGTGAAGTACAAAAGATTTAAGGCCTGGCAGAGGAACAAAAAAGCTAATTATACCATAAAAAATAAAAGAAGAAGTACAAGTTGACGCCCAAAGGATATACATGAATACCTGACTTATGTGAAGACTGAAGGAGATGGCCATAGCGGCTGTCCCTTTCTCCCTTGATTGGTCTGGAACTGCTTGCGATAAGGGAGGAAGTGTGTAGCCCTTCACGAAGAAGCCAGAGCCATCCTAGGAACTAGACTTCGGCATATGTTCACCAGGCCCTTTGGGAGAGGAGGTATGATCAGGAGCGTCCTTAGCGCCTGTTATAACCACGTCATCGTCCTCCTCCACTTCAGCAACTCCCTTGCTTTCAGGACCCACTGCAGCAAAACTCTAGGTGTTAACCTCTAGAGTTTCCCTTCTCTCAAAAGTTGTCTTCTCTGGGCAGAGGAGATGAAGGTCTATAGGGGCATTTATCAAGTCCACCTAAGTGCGTACGTCTCTTGGACGAAAAACGTCGGTGGGAGCAGGAGCCTCAGTGGATTGCGGGTCCTTAGATAACGCTATGACATCCTCCTTTGTCCCCTCAGGTCCCTTAGACCTCTTAGAAGGGGGCAGGCCCCTAGATAGAGTACTCATCTTCTTATTGGCCTTATCAATGTTCACTATGAATGACAACTTTGAAAAGAAGACAAAATGGAGTTGGACGTAGAGCTCAATATTTCCTGTATATAAAGAAGAAGGAAAAGGAAAATGCAGAAGCTTACTCTTTTAGCTCACAACAAGAACCCATTGAATGGGGCCCACCACTAAAACTGTCTCTCTAGGAAAGCTACCCCGAGCTCGTTCCAAGTCCTTTTCTTGTGGGGTACCACCTTCAATCCCAGCCCCAACAGTAGCCTCTGGTCCCCTATAGCCTTGATCACTTTCCCCCTTCTTGGCAGCCTTTGAGGCTTTCAAGCCTGGATCGTTGCGCTCAAAGGGCACCAGTACGTCCAATGCAGAAAGGCCCCCATTGTCAGGATGCTAGGATATGTATTGGAAGGTCTAGGGCCCAGCCCATATCTCCATAATATCCCTGAGGCAATGATGTCGGTGTAATGCTTCACGAAGAAGTCCTTGGCATCTTCAATCCAAGGCAAATTCACGAACTTGGGCCGTTTCTCTTTGACTATAAAAGAAAAGTCAGAGGAAGAGGTCAGACACTAAGTTAATAAAAATTGAGGACTAATGTTTGGTTTCAAGAACCAGCGCTCGAGGTCATGGATGTTGGGGTACCTGGAGTCATGCTCCCAATCCACACCAAAGACAAAAAAGATTATTTTCTTCCAGTGAGGGATGTTGCTGGGGAGGCCGTGGATAATTTTTAAAGCCTCTAGCCTAGAGGGACAACTAATAACTCCCTTATTCTTCATGCCACTATCCTTGGGTTGGAAGAGGCTGATGAACTCCTCTATCGTTATATTGTGGCTCCCAACAGAGATAGCCCTAAATATCAACACCTACCCTATCAGGCAAGACCACATATTAGGGCAGACTTGGGCTGGAGCGAGGTCCATGATCACCAATGGTTCCCTTACATGGGAAGCCATTGGAAACCTTAACCCGTGCATGAACGCTAACTCGTAAAAGTAGACCTCTCCTAGCCTGTAGTAACAAGCCCTCTCCTCGTGGCCTAGAGCCCTAATCCTAATCGAGTGAGGAATATGATAACTCGTCCTCAGAATGGGAATATCAGCAGGAGAGAAGGTTGAAGGTATACGAAAGACGGCTAAGGAACTGAGGTATTCGAATAGTTTTTAATGTCCCTAGTAGTGTTTGAGACGTTAGGAGGAAGGCAAATATGGCTTAGTTCTTCCTCGTTGTTCAAGATCTCGATGGACCTCACTTGAGTGAGAGGATTGGGGGTGTCTCTCACAGAGGAGCTATGCTCTGTGTTGGGAAGGGTCTCTAGGTTCAGACCTTGATTGGTAAAGTGCTCCATAAATGATGCTAAGGTATGAAGGGGAGTGGATGGTGCAAAGTGGGGAATAAGCTTGATGAAGTCTTTTAGGGGAGCACTTGAAAATCTTTTAAAAAAGTTCAATGAGGGACTTTTGTAGGCAAGTTAAGAGGAATTGAAGGAACTTTGGGTTTTTGAGCTCTAAGGCGCCTAGGGCTTAACAGAAGAAGAGGTGAAAAGTGAATTTTTTTTCCTAAGACATGAAGGATTTTATAGGACCTCTAGGAAAAGTTAATCGTCCCTTCAACAAAGGATGTAACTGACCACTCAAAAAACCCACTATCACACGTCTGCACGTTCTCCAAGAATATAGAACAGTTAGACATAATCTTCTTAAAGGGCAATGACTCTACTAAAGAGCACGGGATAATGGTTACAGGTCACGAAATGAGGTTGATGACTTAAATGTTCAAACCTTGTTCACCTAAACTGAAGGAAACAACAGACTTGACCTCTTGCCAAGAGCTCGCGCTCCAGGTCTAAAGTTCAGAGAGAGGATTTATCCTCACCAATCAGCACCTCGAGCTAAATAGCAATGATGGGGGCAATTAATGGTATAAAATAATGTTTTTACCTCGTGGACCAATCACAGGAAGACATGTGGACATTATTGTAGAAATGAGAAAACAGAGCTAAGAGCTCTATTTTCAAGTCTGCGCATCAAAAGGAACTCTGAGAATGTCGAAACAGTATCCCTTATGCACTTGAGGTCTTAAGTCTACGAAGCTTAACCTCTAGAGGTCATTCGCCGAGCTGGAGTCGACGACGCTTAATCACTATCTCAGAGTGGTTGACGAAAGCATGGGAGACTATCGTCAACCTTGCAGAAGGCGTATAACCTCCCTCAACTTCATCAAATGCATACTAACTGTATTTAATGCACCAAAATCTATGATGGATGGGCTTAAACCTTCTCCACAGAGCTCCTTTGCAAGTCTCCTCTCTAACATCATTTCTATGGTTTATAAACCTTGAGGAAAAGCTTGCTAATTATGTTTAAAAGTCCAAGTGGTGGGTTTCATCTACAAAATGCCCATTGGAGATTAACTGTATTTGTAGAAGTTGTTTATACAAGAATTTCCTTATTAATTATACTATGATTGGATTTGGTTATATAAATGTTTATATGATTATACGGCATAGTTGTTTTTCAAATAAGTCGGTTGAGATTATAATTGGGTTATACATTAGTTCAAGGCCATATTAGGATCCGGGTATGGTCTCTAATGATTGGGGCCGAAAGTTGGGACACAGTGTCTTGGGTGCAAGACCCAAAACCGTGCACGAAAATGAACGGGAGGCCCTACTGTCGTGTGGATGAAAGGCCACGAAATGCAGACCCGGTGGTACGCTTGGCTAGTTGCCAGGGTTGCTAAAATTATGGCTTGAGACTTGTGAGACAAACGGATAACAAATGTAATGCCTTGCATCTTTCTATTTCTTAGAATTGCGATACAAGTCGCGCGCAAGGCAGAAGTGGACTTCGGATAGCCATATGTTGCTCCGAAAGGATCTGAATGGCTCGAAGATCTCCAATGAGTTACATTAATATATTTAAGCATGTTAGAATATCCGTAAGTCATCTCGGGTGGTTCGAGTTAAAATCGGAATGTAGATCGCAAATTTTCAATTTACTCAACTTTATAATTTTTGATAACTTGGGGGAAAGTAACATCTTTATTCCTTGCCAGATTGAGTTTCCGTCCACGAAAGTGATTAGATTTTTATGCAATCTACAACTTTCTTATTTTGGCCAAAATCCAATTCAGGCTCATACTTGGTCACAATTGAGCGCGAAATAGGCCAATCACTAATAGTTGTTCATTCGATAATATTGTAGTAACGCGTTGACTTCGATGCATTTTTGGAAATAATCCATTGGGAATTTAGAAAAGCTTCCTTCTATGAAGTTGTAGAGCTTCAAATTATCTTTTTGTGGACATAAAGATCATCTCAATCGGACTTCCGAGCAAGAAGTTATGCTCATTCAAAGTTCAGTACTGCAAGTCCTAAAAAGTGACGCGCGTGAACAGTAACCCAAAAATTGGAACGGTAGTTTATATATATACGTTATTCTCTATTTTCTTCCTCAATTCACCACCACCTCCGAAGAGCTTCTAGAGAGAGATAGGGCTGGCAATTTTCGAGGTTTTGTGGATGATCAGAGATCATGACCTGAGCTTTATCATTATTCACCATCTCCAGACACTATTCATCATCACCTTTATTATCTTCATCCTCTTTAATGGCCAAAGAAGGAGAAAGCTTGCGATTCGCTTGATCCGACTCGGCTTGGTTTTGATTCTTTGAGGGGTTAGCCCTATATAGGTGGGAACACTAGTATTCAATCCTTATTTCGAACTATTACGCATGATACGCTCCAAATTGGATCAAACCTAAGCTTTTTGACCAAATCACACGTTCATGGGGGTTTGGGCTATTTCATTTCAATTATTTGGTTGATTTGCATTACATATAACTTGATTATGACTTTGATACTAAAAGCCCTAATTTCAAATGAATTTTAAGCATGGTTCGCATACTACCCTCTTATGCAAATACGATAGTGAGTAGTAACTTTGATACACTTATATATGAGGTTATATATATAGAATTAAAAAGTATAAATTGGGTATAATTACTTGTGTTTACGATATTATTGTTGTACTTTGGATAATATTATCTTATTTATGAGATTTACTAGCTACTAGCCAATCTGTAACTATGCTAGGTAGATTTATAAGTTGATTTTGAGTAAGCTAAGTACAATAAACATATGGGGAATCTTATATTGAACTTAAAGCTTATGAATTAAATATTATACTTGGCTTGGAGCCTATGTGTTGTAAACCTATAAAACTTCACACACGAATGAATTTCTTTACTAGGCCAATTAGTTGACGGACTTGGCAAAGAGAGTTTAAGTACAACATTGATACTAGCATTTGATCTATGGTATATATAGATATATGTGTATACCCACTAGCTATATATATACCTATGAGGCATACACATATGTGTTGTTATTATTTTATATATTGATTTTTTTTGTAGCGTATAGCCTTGGAGGCTACGCGAGTTATGAGTTGTCCTTGGGGACATAACCCACATGATATTTCAAAAAGTAAGTTTGATATATATATATATATATATCTGTATTTTAGATTTATATACATTTAGAACGTATCTTTGAGCCAAGCATATGGATTTATTATATTTCATGCTTTCGTAAGGAATAATTTTGATATTTATACAAGTATGGGTATATTAAGTATATGTTTGAAATAATGATAGCTTTTCATCACTCCTATTCTGGTTGGCTAATTGATGGGTTCGATATGAACCATTATATTAGTTACCTGGCACAATTATTTATCTGTGGGCTTGTTACTTGAGTGATTTGATATGTATACACACATGAGTGCGCTAGTCCATGATAAGTTCCAGGTTTGGTCTCAAAAGGTTCGGGCCATAAGTTGGGACCGAGTGCCCCTGGGTGAAAGACCCAAAACTGTGCACGAAAACAAACGAGAGGCCCTGCTATTGCGTGGGTGAAAGGCCATGAAATGCAGACCTGGCGGACGCTTGGATGGTGGTGAATTATTTGAGTTAATTGTCTCGGGTGAGACATTTCTAGATGACGCAATTATAGTGCCAAGTTTTACAAACTAGCCAACAGTTTTATATATACATATATGAGTTGGTAGTACATACTTTCTTGCTATGGATTACTTGTATCTCAGCGATACTTACTTTACCGCATGTATGAGTTTTACAAGTATATTATGTTATTGTGCGATTTCAGATGAATTTTCAAGTGATTTCTATGTTATTGTGTTTTGGAGATGAGAAAGCATTACCATGCATATTATAAAATGATCTTCGTAGTATTGATACTATAAATCTATAAATGTTTACAATTTATAGAGATGGTGTATTCACATAATATAGATGAAAGGAACTACTTTCATTATTGCACATCACATGCATCATTTTGAAAATATGTTTACACATACAACCTATATAGTTCTCATTGAGCCCGGGTTTGGCTCATTCCCTCTTTTCACCAGTTTTGCAGGTTAGGCTTTTGGGATTGGCGCGTGGTACTCTTTCGTAGAAAGCCTCTGAAGCCCATAGACCTTTCCTGGTCTTTTTCGATAAGGGCTATTGTATACATATATGGTTTTGGTTATGTAATATGTAAATGGTTTTCATGTGAAATGTACAAGCGATGTTATATGTGGAGTGTATCCAACTGTTTGTGATTTGGATTTCATTTGTATGAAAATGGTTTTAAATTTTACAGGGCGGATTGTTGTTTAAACGAACTCCACATGCCGAAATTTTATAAAACAGGTTTTCAAGTAGATCAAGTTTTATCCAAGAAAAAGACTTTTAAAAGTTGTGATTTTTATATTTTAAACCCTCCGTCGCGCATGGCATTCGTGATTAATCGGGTCCCGGAGGTGAAAATCTCATAATGGGATTTGGGGTGTCACAAGTTAGTATTAGAACTATAGGTTTGGTGTTTCTTCGCGGGGTTCAAGGGTAGATCTTAGATTATTGTGTGAACGTGACGGTATCCCTCGTATAATCGATATGCTCTCGTGTGATAGGATTCTACCGTTAGGATATTTGGAAACGGGAGAAATTGGGAAATAAGATGTTAGCTTGCCTTGGCTATGTCCATCCATAATGTTCTGCTCAGAGATTTTCTTTTAGCCTCCCTTGCAAACTATTTCAGTTATTGGCTCTTACATTATTTATTATCCCTATTCATATAGGTTTGTACTCGGGATTAGTTCTGCCACCATGTATAAGCAAAAAAGCGACTGATGGATTATGTTATAGTCATCCGCCGTCCAACGGTTGACTATCTTATAAATCGTTAGTCCATTATTGCTGGCTGAGGCTAGAACATGGCATACTTATATTAGAGTGGCTGTTAAAGTCCCATTCCTTGCATTTACCCCATTACTTTTTATTCGATTCTCGTGGGGGGCGAACCTAATATGTGGTTGCTCATTCCTCTCTTTATCTGTACGGTCGCATTTTATCCGTGAGACCATGATGATCATTCCTACCCCGATTACATTAATACGAGTGAACTTTCATATTATGTTGGAGATCACCAAACTTGAGAGACCGCCTACGTCAAAAAGATTACTTCCAATTTTGGGACCTTGTTGGAGGCTAGTTGCTTTAGTATCTTATTCCTTTTGTTTTGATGATGGATTGTATAAAATGGTAAGTGTTCAAGCATGGGTGAATCCTTAGTCTCTATTGTTTTTTTAGGGTCTCCTTTGATGATAATTATATCACCATTACATGGGATTTTTGTCTTTTGATGTAGAGAATATGGTAGTGCTCCCATTTCATGTAACCATACTCTTCTCAGCAACAAGTTGAAACTAGAAGGAATGTCAATCACTTGGAATTATGTTGTAAAAGTCGCAGGTCCCATTCTAAGTCTAATATTATATAATCCAATACTTCTCTCTTTATGTTATCATATGATCGTACCGTGATGGGTGAGTCTTCAAGGCTCACAACATCGATACCTAATCTAACAACTGTTTTTAATGGACACACATTGATAGTAGACCCATTATCAATAAAAATATATAGGATTGTCATGCCTTTTGATTCAATAGTGATGTGCAAGGCTTGATTATGATTTTTCCCAAGTGGTGATAAGTTTTCATCGAAAAACCCTAAGATCCGTTGTTGGACTCCCAATGTCGCTATCATGCTTGTTTATTTGGCGGGAGTTGATTCAAGAAGGATAATCGATTAATCTAACATTTTCATCAAAGCCAAACGGCGTGGTTTGGAGGCAACACAAAGACCCTAAATGTAGATCTGGGCTTGGGTCTTCTTAAGTTGACAACCTTTCCCTCTTCAGGATCTTTGGCAAGCTCTTTTGGTGAGTTGGCTGTAAGTGGTTGGTAAACTCATCCCGAGCGAGTCAGTTGTTGTACCCAAGCAGTCACTAGATCTACTTTTCTTCCGCATGGTTCGGATACATCGAATGGTGTTATTTTTGTACCTTCACTTGCTTTAGCCACTTTATCCTAATCAAAAGTTATGATCCCGATATGTGCATCATGTTTCGTCATGTGACCATTCATCTTCTCGGTTTCTCTTGATTAAACCCAAGTCTTTGTCCCTTCGGATTGCCTTTTGGTTGCAAAATGTTTGTTATTCCTTGGTTTTTTCCAAAATCAGGTAGAAATTACATTGTCTTCATCCATCCTATAACATTTGGATCATATACCACAGTAGCATTGTGTGGAGGTGATGGGGATTCATAAACACATAGCCCTAAGAGGGTTTCATCTTCTTGATTGGTTTCTTCAGAACCGGATTCCATAGCATCAACGGGTGCAGGTTCCTTAGAACCACGTTTCAACCTTTCTTTATTTTGGGTTTCATTTCATTGGTTAGGTTTCTCAGAACCAAATTTCTCATCTTTAACATGTGCAGGTTCCTTAGAACCTAATTTTAACTCATCTCCTTTTTCTTGTTTAGAAATAGAGCAGATCTAGAAAACAGGGTTGGGAATATACACATATTCTCTGATGGTATTAATATGATGCTTTGGTAAAGGATTTTGAGCTACATTCAGGGTTGAAGGTGCCGAATTTTTTTTCGTGTCGATTAGGTCTTGGATTGTATGACGTAGGGCTACGCAATTGTCGGTTGACATTTTGATGATATTCACACCATTCATTGAGATTCAAACGTAACGCGACACTTAGTGATGATGGAGACCGTTCACAATCCCATGAAGAGCAGTGACCAAGCTCAGAAAGTGCGAAGTATTACGCCCAAGTGCAATCAGTCAAGTTATAATATACTTGGGAAGTCTAAGGTCGAACCACAGTGAAGGTAAGGAACCTATTTCTTCTAGTTATCTCTCTCAGGGAAAAGAAGGGAAAAGAAAGGAAAAGATGATTGAAATGGGGATTGGAAAAGGAAAAATGAAACTAAATTAAGCTACTAACTAACGTAAACTAAAACTAAAAGCAAATATAGTCCTAGGGTGCAAAAATTAAAGGGAATCCACAAGTGCAAGTTATCTACCTACAGACTTCCTAAATGCACTAGGGGAACATGCAATTAAACTAAAAATAAATAAATAAAATAAAACAGCACACAAGCTAAATAAATCAGAATACTAAATGAACTTAAACCAACAGGAAACTAACGTTAAGGGTATCCATAGCTAGGGAGTACGAAACTAGTCTAATCGAGTAATTCAAATCTAAGTTTAAATAAGGTTTTTCACTAAGTTTCAGCTCCTAGACCTTCCAACCATCCAATTGTACTGCTACTACAAGTACATCATAGCCCATGCGTGACAAAGACTATATAGACTAGCTTTGAGCAATAGAATTCGATAGTGAAGCTTTTTGACCTTGAAAAAGTGTAATTTAAAACCTAGCATTGCTATTGCGTGACAAAAACAATCCAAGTTAATTAAAATTTTCAAAAATCAGTAGCTTAACACTCTCCTAAGGTTCGAATATGTTTGAAGGTGATTCAAACCAAATTCGTCTTAAAAAGAACGCAGAAAGTCAAAATTAGCACTTTTTCCATACTTACTTGAATAAATACCAAATCAGTGCCAAATCAGCCAATTCACTTGAAAAACTAACCCAACTAATCAGATGATAAATACCATCTTCAAATTATCCACGTTAGGGTTTTGGTACGAAAATCAGTGAATTGACGATTTACGGTTCTTAATCAAATGGTGTTTATGAGTTAATTTATGGAAACATATTTTTTAGGCATGTAAAGAAAAGAAACTACTCATACACTCAGTAGGTGATCTATAACCAATGGAAAAATCAAATTCAAAGTTAAATTGGATTACATTCAAGGATTAACAACGTATTTTTCATTATGGACCCCTAACAAGTGATTTAGTTAGACATATTCAAATTAGACATGTAAGAAATCTTATAAACCATTAAAAGTAGTAGAAAAATACCTAATAATAAAGAAAATCAAATTTGAAAACTTTTGGCTTTGAAATTTCTCAATTCCGATTTAAAACGAAGATTTTATGCTTAAAACGATAAACAAATTCAAAACGGACATAAACTGAAGAAATTCGACCAAAACCCTAATAATTCTGGAAAATCATATTAATTATGATGAACAATGAATTAAATATGAATAGAATTAAAAAATGATAAACTATTTGAATACCAAACGAGAAGCAAGCATAAATCAATGAAAAACCAAAAAACCGACAAAACAGATCTATAAACCCTAGAACCAACCCCTAAAACGAGGGTTTAGCTAAAAATTAAAAAATACATAAGATTACTAACAACTAATCTATGACTATCTAAGAAAATAAACAATTATAAGCAATTGAATTGAAATAAATTATAAAACTAGGGTTTACCTGGATGAAGAACAATAATTGCAATTGAAACTGAATTGATTGATGAATAATCGTAGCATACACTAATGGTCCATCCGTAAAATATAATAAATTAACTAGCCTAACAATTTTTTTTAAGAAAATAAAGAAAAATCACTCAAAGTTTGATCGACATAGAAGCGCAAAATCTCCCAGAAAGTTACAGTGCTCTCATCCTCTCTGTTCTATCGACCCTAAAGTGTGGCGTACCCTAAATAATGAGTATATGGTCTTTTATATGTCCCACAAGTGTCTCTAGTCATGGGTTGGATGATCCTTGAAGAAACGGGTCGAAAAGAGCCAAAAATCGAAAATGGGCCAAAAAACAAAAGTGGGGATTGATCTTCGTGATTTTTTTTCTTTTTCTTTTGGCTGCTTCTTATTTTGGTCATAACTTTTTGCTCCAAACTCCGATTGATGCTCCGTTTTTTCTTACGCGTAGGTAATTTAAAGATATACAACTTTTATTTCTGGAAATTTCATCAAATTCTCATTGTAGAAAAACTTTGATCAGCTACAACCCGGGCTTTTTATGGCAGTTCTCAGTTTTACTAGAAAACTTCCGGAATTGATTCGGTTGAGCTTCTTTCCTCTTGGGATCATTCTTGGACACTTGCATTCATTTTATTTATGCTTAGGGACTTGCTATTCTCTTCTCGCTAGCGCTCTGGGGTTAGTTTGAAGAGTTTTCCTCTCCTCGGGCCTCGGAATAGATATCGACATTATATGTGGGCCTTCTTCTTGCACTTTTCCGCTTTCAACCTTCTATCTTGTATATAACCTCAACTGATTAACCACTTTAGGCCCATAAAATGGCGTAGTAACACCGAAATGCAATGCAGTGCCTTCTTTTCATGCTTAAACCAAATTTACATGCAACTTCTAGTTTTAGACGGTAATTAGAAGCTAATTGAGTATTTTTTAAGGGTTTAGAAATGCAATTTCTAGGCTCAATCACCTCTTCTAACTAACGTATTGCTAGTCTCTAGCAATAGAGTGATAAGATGACATATATCTCTCAAAAAAAATATACAAAAAAAAGAAAGAAAAACACAATCCTAAACTAAACAGTTGTATTAAGCTAGGAGTGTTAATGCCAATTCGAAAACCGACCGAACCGATCCGTAAAACCCTGAACCGAAAAAAATCGAAACCGAAAACGAGAAAACCGAACCGAAACCAAAAAGTTTGGTTCGGGTTTGGGGTAAGCTAGCTCAAAACCGAACTAAATCGAACCGAATTATGTATAAGAAAAAAAATGTTAATAGATACTCTAATGGCACACGTTAATTATATTATAATACGAAAAAAATGGCTTTTTATAAGAATAAGTTCCTTAATAATTACATATTGTGATAATCTTGAAAAAATAGTCATTAACGCGTGCCCTTATTATTGAATTAATTACACAGAGCTAAGATTTTTTTATCACATATATGATGGTAAGATATTTCATCATTTTATTTAATGTGTTTTATTCTTGTAAATGTACAAATAAAATTGTAACTAAATCCAAAATATAGTCTATATATGTTTGCTCCTTGTTTCTAAAAAAATAAGACTTTAATTTGAATATGAACCATTCTTACATTTAGGGGTGTTGTCAAAAATCCGAAAACCGAACGAACGAACCGAACCGGTCCGTTACGATCCAAAATTTCATGAACCAAAAAAAAACTGAAACTGAAATAAAAAATCGAAACTGAAATCGATTGATTTGGGTCGATATAGGTTGGGGATTCGGGGTCCCCGAACTGGACCGAAAAACTGAATCTTTAAAAAAAAAAAAATTTGCTAATTTAATGTAATTACTTAAGTTGTCTTACAAGACATTAAAAAAAAAGGAAACTTTCTTACAACATTTACATTATATAAATGACCCAACCTTATGTATTATTTACATTTACAAATAATTACTTAAGTTAATTATTAAAATAAATACATTATATAATTTTTTTTGTAGCGCCTTTTGAGTGAATTTATATTTTTAGTACAATTTTGAACTAAAGTTTTAACAATACAAAAAAAAACCCGAATGAGATAGAACTGGACCGAAACCGAATAGTTTTGGGAGGGTTTGGGTTTCATAGGTACAAAAACCGAAATCGAACCGAACCGAAACCGAACTATAAATTTTGGGGAGGGTTTGGGATACTCTAGTTTCTACCCCGACCGAAACCGAAAACACCCCTACTTACATTATTATTAGTATTACATTGTTATGCTAAATTGATTTAGAAAAAATGAAAAAAAAATATATGTTAAAACTGAATAAAACCGAACCGAAACTGAACCGAAAAGTTTGGTTCGAGTTTGGGTTTCGAAGTTTTAGAAACCGAAACCGAAACCGAACCGAACCGAAATTGAATTTTTATATTTGGTTTAGGTTTGGGGTACTTATTTTCTACCCAGACCGAAACCGAAAACACCCCTACATTAAGCGCATGCAATAAGCCTTTAAACCCATAGGTCACCCCTAACAGGACGAGTTGTGTCTCATGAGGGTTTCCAGTGAATATACCCACAAAATTTCCAATTGCAATTCAAGTCTTGTCCCAAAGTCACCTATTATACATAAATTCTCTCTCAAATGGCTCAGCAAGGACCTAAACTGACTTAATGACACATTAGCAAGAGATATACAAGAGAAATAACAATCTTGATGCATTCAAAATACGGCATTGCATAAATATAGATCATAAATGTGTGTGCGTGGGCAAATGCATTGACTTTCAACTTTCAAAACCAATCATAGATCCATACTTAGTTCATGCTAAGCTTTGACTCAAACTCTTACCGGATATACACTCAATAAATGAATCGCTACGAATTAGGTATATCTCTCCACATATGGGCTAAATGGAATATTTGTAATCAAAATCAAATGCCTCATGTATGTTTAAAATGAAAAGACGCTAAAATAAAAGAGTAGGAGTCTCTGGGAAAGATATTCAAATTTTACAAAGGCAAGAATGCTTTTGTATACCTTCTCATCATCTAAACCTCGAAACTAAGCCACTAAGGATCAAATAGGACTTTATTAGGTTGTAATGGGGCTAGGGGTAATTGTTACAAAACGAACGGGTCAACTGGGAATTCAAAAGACTCGTTTGCTTATTTTTGTGATGCTCAAAGGCTTTTTAGCTCTTTCTCTTTACTTCAATACCCACATTCTAATTATATTGTATACAACCTTCAATTTGCATTTTCAATAAACATCATCATTCACGCATATTCATTTTTCTCAATGCAAATATCTCATTCTTTGCTTTTTCTGCTTCTCTTTTAATTTTTTTTCCAGATTAGCATACTTGACCATGCCTCTACTTTTGAGCCTTTTGTGCAAACGAGCCAATGGATGTGGAATTTTTAGTACAGGCTTAGGTTTAACTTTGAAACAAGGCTTCAGGCTTCAAAAGGGCTGTTACGGATAAAATGTAAGGATATGCTAAGGCTAGTGGCTTAAACAAAGATGGTCTATATCATTTCCTTAGCTTCCAACTTCTAAATTCAGACAACTACAAGGCCTTTCATGATTTAGCATCTCATGGACTTACCTTTATAAAACTGAATTAAAATTGTAATTTAAAAGATTCAATCGATTTGTAAAATGCTTTTCAGGAATTAGAGTTTATGTATATAACTCTTAGATATGAAAGAATTGCTCAAAACTTCACGGCTATATGGTCTCCACTTTAATTTTGAACAGATCATTTCACTAGTTAAGATCTATCATTCTAATATTAAGCAATGCCGAAAAGTACACAAACAAATAGATTCAACTTAGCATGCATCTTTTAAACAACAAGAAGATTCAGAAACTTCTCTAGTTTATCGAATACTACACCATATACTAAATCAACTCAAGAATGTGTCGTCGCCCAATGAGAGAAAGCAAAACAGAACTAGATGGAACGACTTAAACTTGTAATCTTAAATTATTATTTTGTTTTTTATTTTTTATTTTTTATTTTTTATTTTTTATTTTTTATTTTTTATTTTTTAAAGAAAGAAAATAAAAATAAAGCAAAACGACTATCCTAAGTTACTTGCATGCAGGCTTTTCGATAAAATTTGACCACATGTCTCCCTCCCCCAACTAAAATCCAACATTGTCCCCAATGTTACGAAACAAGTATAAAAGCATGCATGCAAGGGACTGAAATAATTGAAAAAGAAGGAAAAGTATACCTGAGAGTGGGTTAACTTAATGAAAACCTGCATGTTAGCAACATCGAATATACTAAAAGCTAAAAATAAACAATTGGGAAAAAAAAATCCTAAACTACTTACCTTGCTTACCTTTGTATCTACTCATGAGTTAAGCGAAGGCTGGGCCATACGAAGATTGTGATACCCCAGATCTCAAAAGATCTAACCACATTTCTCATGCCTTAATCATGCAAATCAACAATCCACAATGTAGGCTTTATAATTCTTAGCTCGCCTTTACGGATTGTCGAACATACTATTCTACCTGCCATCCTCCTTTGTAAGCTTCAATGTCCACTTCTGGATACCAGAATAAGAATATCTCATCCTGCACAAACTTTCAATCCTGTGGATGTAATTAATATAAAGTCTTTACATCAACAGTATCTTCAAGTGGATGGAGTGCTCTCTTCGCTATTTTATATGGCATCATTTGATCTTCAATAGATGATTCAGACCACCAGTGTGTACCATTACTGCTATCACTCTCCTTGTCAGACCCATCAAACTTATCATTGCTACTTTCGAAATTGGAATCTTCAGATAAATCAAATTTCTCTTCATATTCACTCTCTTCACCCATAGAAGGATCTGACTCCTCTTCTACATATGGCCTTTTCTTACTTACCTTAGCCAGTTCAGTAAACTTAGCGGGCCAAGAACTTTTTAATTCAACGCGTAAAGGGGCTCATGCATGTAAGATAGATTGCTCATCCTCCAACTGATCAGCTTCCTTCATGGGTTCATCAAACTCCTAATCTAATGGCTCAATTGGATCATAATTAAATTGACATTCAGTTGCAACTGATATAGATTGACTTAACTTCCACACGTTTATAGCTTCTTCACCTGATTCACTATCATCAGTCATCTCAACATCAATGTCAATATATTTATTCCCGTCTTCTTTACATTTTACATCATCACTAGACAACTTCTTTCGAAATGTGAATGGCTCACGAGTAAGCTGATTACCACCCTCCGGGCTCTCAAATGAATTTAAGGCTGGTGAAATGTTCTTCAGATTACCGTGGTCAGGGGCATCTGTATCTAGCCCTAACATAGGCAAATCATCCAGGCTCCTGTCTTGAGATGATATTTTATGTGCGGGGGAAGAATAATTAGACGACATTAGTGCCAAGTGTAAGATATGTATCTATATAGCTTCACAAAATGGATCTAGATAAACAATTAGTGTAGATAAAATATAGGTAAGCAGATAATTCTATAAAATATAGGTAAGCAGATAATTCTATAAAATAAGTAATACAACAATAACAAGAGCATCACATTTCATTCGAACAAGACATATATATATATATATATATAAATTAAAAAAACAAGTTCGAAATAAAATACATCATATTCAAACACCTCCATAACAGCAAAAACCTAAGCCTACGGGATCTAAACATAGAACACAAAGAAATCATAATCCCTAGCCTAACTGATAGTCTCCTCCGTCACCATCTGACTCTTCCTCACTGCTCTCCTCAGAACTTTCAGACTCATCAGCATTGTGGCCTCCTGGCATCCTAGCTCATAGCTCGGCCGAGGATCTATCCATGCAAGAAACAGACTGGTCAATGCGGTTTGCTGCGGTACAACTTCGTGTATCTGCTCCTCATAGCACTGTGTTGGTTTTCCTCTATCTCTACTCGCCTCTGAAACTGAATTTGGAGCTCCTCTTGCCCTTTGAGCATACGTTTCATCATATGCATCAAACCATCCATAGTCAGGGTCTCACCGTTTCCATATATCTGAGATGGTCCAGCCTGTGATGTACTGAGTGATGGTGGCGGCAAATTAGTAGTATGAGTGTCAAAAGCATCATCCTCCTCAACTTCCTCCCCTACTGGGCCTTGTGCAACCGCACCTCTACACTTTTTTTATGATGTAGATCTCGTCGTAAAAGCAGCGCAAATTGGGCCTCTCGGAAGTATCATCTCATCACCACCACCCTCCTAATACCTCTGTATGTGCATAGGCGGGTGATAAGAACTCCACAAGAAACAAACTTCCTAACATCCTCCACCCCGGCTATAATAGCCTCAATCCAACACTAACTTAAGTCCACTCGCCTGCCACTAACTATCGCGTAGAAAACACGAGCAGTCAATAGATAAATCTTTGACTTCTGGCTCGTAGGAAAAATACAACCAACCAAAACCAAATGAAAATCCAAAAATTAAGGTGCTGACCAATCTCGGAGAAGATGACCAGACCCATCCCACTCCGTGGGTATTTCGTAGAGCGTAAAAGTGACCTCTATGGGCGTAGGCATACTTGGAGCACCTAATAAGTACGAGCACTCAAAGTTGGGCATTAGCGTGACACCCGTAACCTCAGAAACAAACTTTGGCGTAAGATTAATACGAATCCCTCGAACGAATGCAGTGTAGCAATGAGGACCCTTGCATATTAGACTAGCCACAAATTCGCGACACAGAGTAACGTTGGCCTCGCAAGTGACCTTCAGCGCAGCGTACCAACCATTGTGCGGAAGAATAATGTGATAAAGTAATGGATCATCATGCGTAGGTCTCTCCTCTAAAGGATGCTCTATCAAGACTTCTCGGGTGCGAAATATAGACTCGTACCAACAACGGTCTGCAGTAGATCTAAAACCTCCCTCGACTCCATCTGGAATTGCATGTGTAATCTGAGTTGGTTTGGGCGGTTGTGTGCATGGAGGCATTGCGAAAATATCGAGAAATGAAAGCTTGGTGGTGTTTGAAAATGGAGGAAAAGAATGAATATGGAGGAAGAAAGAAGAATGAAAGAAGAAAGAAGAGGAAAGGAAGAAGAAAAGAAAAGAACAGTTTGGGGGGGGGGGGGTTCGGCGGGATAGAAAGAAGAAAGGAATTTTGTTTTTTTATTTTTTTTGCAAAACAGAAAACTCTCCCCAATGGTCACTAAAAATATTATCAAGTAATTTTTCACAAAGATAGAAAATTTTCTAAATGTCTTACTTGATATTTTTTAAATTTAGCCTTTTCGTGACCGAGTGATGCTCCAAAAAGCCAAAAATAAAAATAAAAATAAAAAAAATGAAAATGAAAATTTTCCTTGAATTCGCGAGAATGCTATGAAACAAATAAATGCGCAGAATTTAATGATTTATCCTTCCCCAAACTCAGAATGACATAGTCCTTGTGTTTTAAAATCATTTACAAACCGTTAACCGGGATGGTTTATACGCGATGTAAATTTGAAAAGATAAGCAGTTCGAACTGGGATTTGAGATCACCAATAAAGAATGATAGCAAACACATGAGACAATGAAAATGAAAAAAAAATATACAAAAGATGTAAACATAAGCATACAAATTATATAGAGTGCGACAATTCTTCTCGATCATCCAGTAGCATCATAGTTAGGTTCGACCAACTCAATGCTCTGTTCACTGTTATCAAGCTTCTCCAAAAATGGCCTCAATCGATGCCTATTAACTTTAAACATACTGCCATCTTTTGGATTCTCCAATTCCACTGCTTCATAAGGAAAGACTGTACGAATTTTGAAAAGACTAGTCCATCTTGACCGAAGTTTTTTAGAAAATAAATGGAGCCATGAATCATAAAATAGAACTTTTTATCCGGGCTCAAAATTCTTCCTCAGGACTTTTTGATCATGGAAATGCTTTGTTTTTTCCTTGAAAATTATAGAATTATCATACGCATCATGACGTAATTCTTCAAGTTCATTCAATTGCAAGCTCCTCTCTTTACCACTCTTTCGAAGATTGAAGTTTAGCTTTAATAGCCCAGAATGCCTTCTGTTCAATCTCCAGAGGGAGATGGCATGCCTTACCATAAAATAACCAGTACGGGCACATATTCAAACTCGTTTTATAGGCGGTTCGATAAGCCCATAAAGCATCTGTCAAACGAATAGACCAATCTCTCCGATTAACATTGACTGTTTTCTTGAGGATTCTCTTGATCACTCTGTTGGCTAATTGAACTTGACCATTTGTCTGTGGTGATGCGCTAAAGAGACTTGGTGTTTCACTCCGTAATGCTATATAAATTTCTCAAACAGTTTATTACAGAAGTGACTGCCTTGATCACTTATTATCACTTTTGGTGTGCCAAACCTAGAAATGATATTTTGTTTAAGGAATGTAATAACCGTAAAATGATAATTATTTCTAGTGGGAATGACTTTAACTCATTTAGACACATATTCGATAGCGACAAGAATGTACTGGTGCCCAAATGAAAGAGGAAATGGCCCCATGAAGTCTATACCCCAACAATAAAAAATTTCAACTGACATGATATTAGTTTGAGGCATCATGTTCCTTCTTGAATTTGCACTTAGCATTTGACAAAGAGCGCACATTCTGCAGTAGTTCTTCACATCTTTGAAAATAGTAGGCCAGTAAAAACCACATTGCAAAATTTTATCCACCGTTTTGCGGAAAGAAAAATGCCCCCGCATGCTGTTTCATAACAAGCATACATGATGGATTTAGCTTCCTCTGCTGGGACACGTCTTTTTAATATTTGATTAGGACAGTACTTGTATAAGTACGGATCATGAAAATAGAAATTCTTCACCAAAGTAAAGAACCGATTTCCCTCTTGACGAGGCCAATCAGGAACCTTTCCTGTGGTAAGGTAATTCACGATATCTGTATACCATGGCAAACTAGGAATAGCTATCAGTTGTTCTTCTGAATTTTTTTCTTAAATAGGTAAATTTTCTGTGTCTCGAACTTCGCTAATGAGCCTAGATAAGTGATTAGCTACCACATTTTCTACTCCTTTCTTATGCTTGATAATCAAGTCAATTTCTTGGAACAGTAGGATCCACCTAATTAACCTTGCTTTCGCATCTTTCTTCGTAAGGAGATACTTAATTGCTGAGTGATCAGTAAAGTAGACAATCGGTGATCTAATAAGGTAAGATCGAAACTTATCTAAAGAAAAAACAATTGCTAGCAACTCTTTCTCAGTCGTGGAATAGTTCAACTGAGCATCATTTAAAGTTTGGTTAGCGTATTAAATAATATGGGGCTTCTTGTCCTTCCTTTGACCTAAGACAACTCTAATGGCATCATCACTAGCGTCGCACATAAGCTCAAATGGTAAGTCCAATCAGGTGGTTACACATTGGGTACAGTTGTGAGCATTTCCTTGAGCTTGTCGAAAGCTTCTTGACACGCTGAAGTCCATTCAAATGGTGCATCCTTGGTTATCAGGTTACATAGGGGTGGAGAGATAGCATTGAAGTCTTTGATAAACCTCTTATATATAGAAACCAGCGTGGCCTAAAAATGATCTAACCTCTTTGACAATTTTGGGAACTGGCAAATTAGCAATGAGGTCAATTTAGCCTTATCCACTTAGATTCCTTCAGTTGAGACAATATGACCTAAAACAATTCCTTGGGTAACCATGAAATGGCATTTTCCCAATTCAGAACAAGATTATTGTCCTTGCAACGAACCAAGACTTTCTCCAAATTCTGGAGACAATCTTTAAAAGAATCACCAAAAAGAGAGAAATCGTCCATGAAAATTTCGAGAAACGTTTCCACCATGTCACTAAAGATACTCATCATACTGTGAGAATCCGGACCCGAGACCCATACTTCTCGATTTTCTTTCGTTTCGAATAAATGAAAACTTGTTTTATAGAGTCGCCATTTTGTTTTACAAGAAAATAAACAAAAGATCGTACGAAGGATAATTTGAAAACAAACTATCTTTCATACGTTTGAAACTAGAGTTTAAAATATATTTTGCTAGGGTTCGGGAACTACGTTATGAATTGGGAAGGTGTTAGGCACCCAATTCACCCTTTCGGTCTCTTAATGGATCATGTATTTAATTCTTACTTTAGATATCTTGCAAGTAGTTTGAATAGTTTTCAGAATAGTCCTTTCCGGATGAATTCAGTTTAAAACGGTATTTTGAAATCAAACTCGAGCTTTGCAAGCACCTACGTATTCATTCGTAGAATGAAATCAGAGTCTCATAGTTCCTTTTGTTTGGAAACTGTTTTTTGTATTTTTGTTTGTTTTGAAAACGTTTCAAAACGGATTTTAGATTTCTTGTAAAACTTAGAATGGACTAGTTTAGAAAACTGTGAACTTCTTTGCAAGTTATCTAATTTTTTGTATTTAAAAATGAATTTGAAATGCAGTAGGAGAGTTGTAGAAAGACGTACCTGATGCGCTTGAAGAAGAAATAAGAACCTTGCCTTGATTGCCTTGCTTGCTTCCTTCTCTCTCTAGGACTTTCTCTCACTAACTTTCTCTCTCTAAAACTTTCTCTCCCTAACTTTCTCTCTCTAACTCTCTATTTCTAGAAATTTTCCAAAAGAAAAGACTCTCTAATAATTTGGACAGAGTTTTCCCTTACTAAAAACACTACTGAGTGTTGATATCCCCAAATGAGAGCCCAAGGGTCCTATTTATAGAGAAAAAATGCAGAAAATGGCCTGGGTAGCCACGCAGCTAGGAGCCAGCCGTACGGCTAGGGAGGGTTGCGGCTAAGGCGTGTGGCTCGAAGCCAACTGTGCGACTAGGGTATGCGCCAATCATAAAGTTGGGAGCCAACCGTGAGGTTGGGGGGCGTGCAGCTGGCTATCAAAAAACTCAATTTTTCTAGTAAGCGAAGTGGCAACATGGTTGTGGTAGATTCCTGACGCGCTCGAAAATCAGGATTTTTTCCTAATGGTCTCTTATATGCATGATGACTCAAGACTTGATGCGAAAAGCTTGTTAGGTTCACACGAGAGTCGTGGATTAGGGTGTTCACACATACACCTTTGGAAGGTCGCTGGTGCATTGCAAAAGCCAAATTGGCATTCTCTTGTAAGCAAAAGTACCAAAAGGATAAGTGAAAGTGGGTTTCTCCTGATCTTCGGGAGCAATCTCTATTTGATTGTAACCACTGTAACCATCTAAAAAGCAATAGAAAGAATGACCAGCCACTGTCTCCAAAGTTTGATCAAGAAATGGGAGTGAACAATGATCTTTCCTGGTTACAGAGTTAAGCTTGCGATAATCAATACGCATGGACCAACCAGTGGTAACATGTGTGGAAACTAGCTTACCTTCAGCATTAGGAACAACAGTTATGCCAGACTTTTTAGGCACAACTTAAGTAAGACTTACTCATTTGCTATTAGAGATAGGGTAAATGATACCAACATCTAAGAGTTTAAGAACTTCCTTGCAAACTACTTCTTCCATGTTGGGATTTAACTTCCTCTGCATCTGTCGAGATAGCTTAGTATCTTCTTCAAGGTATATCTTACTAGTTCAGATATCAGGACTTATACCTTTAAGATTAGTTATAGTCCATCCTAACGCATCTTTGTGTAACTTAAGGTCTTTCAAGAGCTTAGACTCTTGAGTGGAATTCAACTTGCTTGGAACTATGAGATGATAAGTTTCGAATTCTCCTAAAAAAACGTACTTTAGCTCCTGGAGTAAGGGCTTAAGTTCCAATTTGGGAGCTTCAAACGTAGAAGGGATGACTAGAGAATTACTCGGTGAGAGTTCTTCAAACTTTTCAGTCCACATAGCCTATTCTGCTTTGGGCTCTTTAGAATCTATGCTGGAATTGAGATTAAAAACTGCCTCTCTTATCTCTTTCTCAATAGGAGAATAACCATCAAAATCAAAAAGAGAATGAGTCAAAGTTGGCTCAACTAGGTCCTCATACTGTAACAAACCAAAGTATTCCTCTAAAACCGTATCCAAGTAACTGGCTTCTTGAATATCTTCTTCTTCAAGATTTGGCTGTCTAGGAATTGACAAAATATTGACATTGAGAGTCATATTTCGGAATGAAAGCTTCATAACACCATTCCTAACACTGATAATAGCATTGACAGTAGCAAGGAAAGGTATTCTTAGAATGATGGGAATCTAGGTACTAATGTTAGCCATAGATTGAGTATCTAGAACAATAAAGTCAATTGGATATACAAAGTTATTAACCTTAACTAAAATATCTTCAACTACTCCTCGTGGAACTTTCACGGAACGATTAGCCAGTTGCAAGGTAATTCTTGTGGGTTTCAAGTCACCCAAACCTAACTAATGATAAATAGAATAAGAGAGTAAGTTCACACTAGAACAAAGATCTAAGAGAGCATGTTCAATCTTTTAATCACCAATGTAACAAGAAATGGTAGGACAACCAGGATCCTTGTACATGGCTGGAAAATTATGTTGAATGATTGAGCTCGCCTGATTAGCTAAAAATGCTTTCTTTTGAACAAAGACTCTTCTCTTTATGGTGCACTAGTCTTTAAAAAACTTAGTATAATAAGGAATTTGCTTGATCGCATCCAAAAGAGGAATGTTGATCATTACCTGCTTAAAAAGATCGAGAATCTCAGAATTACAGTTATCTTTAGCTAGTTTTTGCAACCTTTGAGGAAAAGGAACAGGAATGTGAGGAATTGAAGTTTCATCTTTTTCAGGAACATCATTCACAATCTAGGCTTTTGCCTTAGCTTCCTTAGCTATCTCAACTTATCTCAAGGCTTTAGTAGAATGTACTGCTCGGTTTTAACTTCTTCGTCTTCTTCCTCCATCCTTCTTGTTTGAACATATTCAGATGGAGGTGGCTTTATCTAATTTTCAACAACTCTACCACTCTTTAAAGTAGTGATATCTTTGATTTGCTCATGATATTGATTAGTGCCTAAAGAAGAAGAGTAATTAGTGTGTTGACTTGAAAGTCACTAATCTTGTTTTGATAATAACAATAAACTTAATCTTGTGTAATTTAACTTAGTTGATGTTTTAAGCTATAGCCACAATAAATTGATCATACGTGGACTTAACCGAAAAGCCGGAATCAAGATCATTCATCTACAAAGTATTGCAATCAATATCTTACACCTCACACAACTCTTGGTTAATACATGTCCAATGGCATTTCTTTGAAGAACATTGAGCCAAGGAAGAAGAGAAACGAAGATACGAACAAAGCCCTCGAAGACTTGTTATTGTATATGTGAGTGAGTGCTTTAGTTTCCATTGTAAAGATTCCAATTTGATCATCATAATAGCTCATACAATATTTCTATATTATAAGATTGATCAAATCAAAAGTTGAATCAAGTTTCCGTCAAAAATCTTATTTTTAGTGAAAAACCCGTTCTTGAAACAAATTCATTTTAAATATTAAACGAACTCATTTCGGAGCTCTTTACATTATAGAAGTCTTAGAAAGTCATATTTAAGTATCCCCTAGCTTCAAGATTGATTTTTGAGCTAATTTGCATAAGTGTGAAAAATGGAATTTTTGGTCAATCTGGCAGCAGACCAGAGGGAACCATCAGTCGACTGATGGGCACTCAGTCGACTGATGAGCCTTGCCCAGCCAACTGATGGCCCAGAAACTAGCTGTTGGATTTCAGATTTTTTACCACTTTTGGTACCAAACCTCTACCAACTCCCTCCAAACGGCCATATGGTGTCCTAGACTATATATACACCATCTAAGACTTATTTAAACACTCTTGAATCATTCCTACACTATTCTATTAATCTACATTCAATATTCAAAGATTCAAGAACATTTCTTTTGATCAATCATCTTTATTTTGAGCTATATTTTGTTGATCAAATTTGACATCTCTTAGTGTGAGCATAAATTGTAATCTTCATACACTTGAGAGCTATTGTACATTGGTGTTAGTCACCAAATCTTTTCTTTCAAACATTAAGAGAGGTTTGTCTCTTAAGATAGCAAGAGTGAAAATCTTGTGAGAGTATTGAGAGATATTCAATACTTGTAAGAGTGTGTGAGAATAATACACTTGTAGAGGTTTGATCTTCACCCGGAAGAAGATAAAAATTAGTGGAAATTCTCGGGGTACTAACCGAGCGCAGAAGTAGGGGCTAACAAGCCGAACCGTGTGGACAAAAAGTCTTCGACTTCTATCGGTTCAATTTTTCTATCTCTTGATCTCTTATATTGTGATATTTATACTTTGTGATTAGAATTAACTTTGTTTCTTGATTACTTGATTGATATAGACATTAAACATTTTTAAATCGATTTTAAAAATCCGATTAAGTTTTAAAAACCCTATTCACCCCCTCTAGGGTATTTTTCGACCAATATAGTGGCTTTGGGATTAGGCTGAGTTTGGGCTGGGAAAACTGCCTTCCCCTTCGAATCATTCTGATTAGCAAACTTCTCTATAGAAACTTTCATTTAGTTCATCGTCTGCAGCATCTGCTGGAACATGCCTTGTAAATTCTCCCCAGGGACTTTCCTATGCGGTGGAATATAAGAATTAGGATTCGAACCTTGTGGTTGTTGATATTGCTCGGTGGAGATTGAAAACTAAATGGAGGTTGGGATTGATGGTAGAATGGTTGAAGTGGTGGCGGTGGTTGGAAATTAGACTAGGGCTGTTAAAATGGTTGAAGTGGTGGTGGTGATTGGAAACTTGTGATACACGAAGCTTTAGGCCCCCTCCTTGTGGTTTGACAATCGGACTTCTATAAGTCTATACTACAACTTGACCTCCTACATTTGGGTGATTCGATTGCACTATTTCACGGGTGTCATTTAGCTGTAAAATCTTTATTTTAAATCGAAATTAAGAAATTCCAAAGTCAAAAGTTTTTAAATCAGATTTTTTACATTATTAGGCACGTGACTACTATTTTTCATGATTTTTAAGTTTATTTGTATGTTTAATTTGAATATGTCTGGCTAAATCGTTAGTTAGAGGTCCGTAATGAAAGATGCGTAATTAATCTTTGAATGTAATCCAATTTAGGTTTGAATCTAATTTTTCCATTGGTTATAGATCACCTAATGAATGTATGAGTATTTTTTTTTTATCTTTACATGCATTAAAAACATGTTTCTATAAGTTAGCTCAAAAGTTTCATTTGATTAAGAACCGTAAAACGTCAATTCACGGAATTTTGCACCAATATCCTAATGTGGCTGATTTGTGACAGTCTTTATCTTATAATTAGTTGGGTTAGTTTTCTAGGTGAATTTGCTGATTTGGCATTGTTTTGGTATTTATTCACGTAAGTGCCGAAAAAGTGCTAGTTTTGACTTTCAACATTCTTTTTAAAACGGATTTGATTTGAATCATGTTCAAACCTATTCAAACTTTATAAGAATGTTAAGATAGTGATTTTTGAGAAGTTTAATCAACTTGAATTATTTTTGTCATGTAGTAGCAATATTAGGTTCTAAATTACACTTTTTCAAAGTCAAAAAGCTTCACTTTCGAATTCTATTGACCAAGATACGCATTAGTTATATTAGTTATGTGAAACAGTAGTATTTAGAAATCTGGAATGTAATTTAATTTCTCAAAACCAAAATATAATTAACCATGAAGAAATATCCATAATACATGTAAATAGTCATACCGAGAGTGCCAAATCATCGTGACCAGATCTATCGTCATATAATCGTGCGTACATAACTCACATCTAGGATTTTTTTCATAACATGTGCACACAGATCGCGGTCTAACTCGAGTTCTTCTGCCCCCAAGGCAGGGACCCCCTACCGGGTCCACCTAGATGGAAAATATCCCCAAGGTAATGATTTGTATCTCAAATATCTATCTGGTACCAACGGTATGGCTACTCAGTATAAAAATCCCAACACAATCTCAATAATTTACATAAGAGTTATAAATATCAAAATATGGTATGGTATAACTCGTATTACGTTCAAAATCCTGTATCTAGCATGCATCTATATTTTACTGTCCAAAGTTAACTTATATACGCTTGCGTGCTAGTGACCTGTAATATGGGTTTGTTGTAAATCTGCGAAACAAGCGAGTTACGTAGAAAATTATGATGTGCTATCAATAATATGTGATAATCAACCATTATAATCATAAATCAGAGACCCAAATCTCACGTATACGCAGAAATCATGATATATAGAAAAATCCCCAAATTGACGTGAACATGATGATTGAATGCAATAACTCTTAAAATATATGTTAATACTAGTGTTCCTACCTTATTGGAGTGGGTTCCTACAAGCATAGATGATGTATTAACTCTAGGTTAAAAGAATCACCAGCTTCCTCGAGCTAGAGCGAACTGTAGAACAGGCGGTGAGATGAAAAGGACGATGAACAATATTTTCTGATGGTGGTTTTGGTGTTGGTTTGCTGCTTGTTTCAAGTGATGAAGCTAGGTGAAAGGGGTTTTCTTCAACCCTTCTTCATGAACAAGCTATCTCTCTATCTCTAAAATGGTCTGAGTGTATTATGAGAGAAGAATGAAACGGACTGAAGCTTGCTAATATATATAAAAATTATGTCCGCGCATAAAAAGGTTCTAGCAGCAGCGAACTTCAATTAACCATAACTTTTCGTTCGGGACTCCGATCGAGGTGATCTTTATGTCCACGAAAAGCTTGTCAAATGCTCTACAACTTCCTGAAGAAAGATTTCCCAAATTATCGATGGATTATTCTCAGAAATGGGTCGAAGTCAGCTCTACGCACAAGGTTACAAAATGAACTGTTAGCGATTAACCTATTTCGCGCTCAATTTCGACATAGTAGGAGTCTGAATTTGCCTTCGAATAAAACATGAAAATTGTAGATTTCATAAAAATATACACCCCCTTATGGACGGAAACTCAATCTGGTAAAGAACGAAGGTGTTACGCTTCCTCAAAGTTATCCAAAATCATGAAGTCGTGTAAATTGAAAATTTGAAATTTATATCTCGATTTCAACTCGAACCACCCGAAATGACTTACGGCTATTCTAACAAGCTTAAATATATTAATGGAACTCATTGGAAGTCTCCGAACCCTGTCGATCCTTTCAGAGCAGTATATCACTATCCGGAGCTCGGAATCGCCTTAATCGCGATATTAAATGTGATGATCATGAAATTTAAGAACGTGTTGTTACAGTTATATATATACACACATATATATTTTGGGTATATGATGAAAGCATGATGAAATGTTGGAATTGATGAACCAAGTGGTCTACTTATTGTTAAAATAACTTGGTTCAACGAGGCATTTGATATGGACCGATTGTTTTACACAAAATCTACTTGAACCCCCAATTTTATAAGGTGTAAATATTGATATAAAGTTAACACTTTTCTTAAAAGTTTGGATATCCTATACACACATATATATAGATATATTAAAACATATGTTTTCAACAAGATATTAAGGCTATTCATTTGGTTTGCTTGAAAACCCACTTTATTGTTGATAAACTTTATTATAAAGTCAAGCGTCTACTCTTAAGGGTTCAAGTGGTTGATTATTTTTACAAAACCTACGTTTATGAGTTCTTAAACCCGATGGAATAATTAATATGATATTTCCCCGTCGGTTACATATTGATGCTATAGTTGATTAATGAAAATCATTAAAATGATACAATTGCTTCTCATATAAGATGGGTGATAACTTACTGAGACTATTGTTAGAACTAGTCCATGAACAGTCCCAGGCATGGTCACGAAACTTAAGTTAGGACAAAGCGCCCCTGGGTGAAAGACCCAAAATCGTGCATAGAAAATAACGGGAGGCCCTGCTGCTGCGTGGTTGAAAGGCCACGAAATGCAGACCTAGTTGTACGCTTGGATAGTAGCGAGATTTGCAAGATTATGGCTCGAGTTTCATGGGATGAACATATGATTAACTATGCCATAGTGTTTACCTGGTATCGGTTATACATTATCCATGATTTTAAGACTGCTTAATGAGATAAGAAAAGGTTTTCCTTCAATTACTATATGTATGTAAAGGACTTAATTCGTAATATTAAACAAAAGGATTTCTACATATTGTTTGATTTAAATATATTATATACGATTCCCACTGAGTCCTTTTGACTCACACCACATATTTTCCAACCAGTTGATTCTACAGGTGCTTTCGGGGAAAAAGGAGAGCGAGGACATGACTCTATAGAAGGCCTCTATACCTCAAACCAGTTATAGGTCCTTTATGATAAAAGGACCTTTGTCCATTGAGTTTCATTAATAATTCGTTTGTTACATTTGTATAAGAACATCTGCATATAAATTGTGGAAATCGTATACTTGTATTTGGGACCTCGTTGGAGGCTAGCTATTGAGTTGTAGTGTTACTTTTTATTTTATGGACATAATTTGTGAATCAGAAATATTCTTATTATTTATATTGTGGATTTATAAGCTTTACATAGGGATTGTATCTAGTTGTTCCGCCATCGGCGTACGGCACCTGTGACAAACCGGGTCTCGGAGGAGAAATCCTCTTAACGGGATTCGGGGCGTTACATTGTTTGTGGATATTGTTACTTCGCTTTTATTATCTTAATATGCTATGGTTCATTTTTCTAAATTTTAGATGCATATGCTATTCACTTTTGAATGTTCTTGGTTGTCTTTGGCTATCCCTCACAAAAAGGGGAGAAATAAGTTCATAGGTTGAGGGGGAGATGTTTGGTTGGCTATTGTTTACTTATCTATGCTTATTTATTTTATATCTCTCTCAGATATTCACAAGTGCTTTTCACGGTATTTTGGTTTGAGTTATTTTTTTTTGGGTTCGTATTTATGTACATCCACTAGAAGCTTGGTGTGTTGGCATGTGTTGAGTTTCAAGATTAGTTTGTTAGGTTCAATGTGTCTTTGTATAATTATAATTTCGTTTGGGATTGCGGTGTTATAGTTATCAAGTCATTGAGTCTGTTTAGGATGTATTGTGTTTGTAAGGTTTATTTATGGTTGGCTTAATTCCTTCGATGAAGACACATTTTTGTTTGTAAATCTTGTTGAATCGATTATAGTATTCATTGAAGATTTTATTACCTGAAGCTTCCAAGGATCATGAAGGCGAAGTTCATTTTATGATAAGCTTGGTAAAATGTTTGGATTCAATATCTTGGTGGTGGTTAAACAAATTGAATTTAATTTTAATCAAGGATGTGAATCCATGGATGATCTTCTTTACCTCTTAAATCTTAAGTTTCCACCTTTGATAGGGCGGACCGGTCACATTTCACTCAGTGTACTGGTCTGGCTGCATTTTTGAATTTTTCATGGAATCTGTTTCTTAGGATAGTGGACCGGTACACATTAGTCTTACTGGACTGGTCCAGCAATAAAAGGCGGACCAGTAGACATTTTGTTAAATGTGGACCAGTCCGGCAAGGTTTTCTAGCCATCGAATTTTTATTGCAAAATTTGATCTTTTAAGATATACTTTATAATTTACAAAGGATACTAACCTTATTTTATCTTATATATAAAACCTATTGGGAATAATTCATTGAGGCCCTTTTTGCCTCAATTTTATACATCTTTCAAAAGATTTTTACATCACACCACTACCTAGGGTTTGAATCCATCTGCATGCCAAATTAATTGTCTTGATCCAAAAACAAAGATCCCAAATCCGTCATCAAAATGCAAGGCTATCAAAGTGATCAGAGTGAGTCTTAGGCGAATGATACGCTGTGCTCCAAATCGAGAGATTCGAGGAAGAAGTTGCTACACTAGAAGTTACTTCTAGAGGTGTTCTTGAGCGACTCAAGAATTGTACGTCTTAGTCGGTTAGTGATTAATCGAGTATATATCCCTTGTGATTATTGTAGTGGAATTTTTTGTTGATGATTAGTCCTGCACAGCAGGGATTCCTCGCTATATATATCTTATCTTGATTATTTGAGATTGATTGATTTACTTGATACATTCTAGACAAGATTGAATGAACTTTTAGAATTAAAATTGGCTTGGCAAACTGTTAGGATTAAATATGATATAATGATTAAAATGTTTTTGCATATAAATCATAGAATACTATATCTAGGTTAATTTAATCCGCACGCATAGTTTTTCAATTTATACTGAGGGATTTGATTAAAATTGTATTTTTTGCAAACCTAATTCTCCAATCCAAAAACTTTAATTCCAATTTGTTTTATATGACGTGTTTATATTTTTAACAATATATTTTTAAATGTCACTCTAAAGTAATATCAAATAAACCCCAATACATATTAATGTATTAGAAAACATGGTGTGCAAACTTAATTTTGCATAACCCAAAAAATTATCATGTTTGTTTTATTAATAATTGGGTTTAAATTTGTAACTTGTTTAAATAATTCTAAAGCACTATTAATAAAACAATTAGACATAGTATTCTGCTGAAAAACTTGCAGTGCAAACGTAATTTTATGTGATACTATAAAATAATACAATTCAAAAAAATACTGAGTGCAAAGTTAAAAGTTGCACATCTTTTGGAGTTTAGTAAAATATAGGCCCTTAATTTACAAAAATATTATTTTCCAATTTTCTCTAATTTAATTTTTCCAAAAAAGCCCCATTTTCTAATATCCCTTTAATTTTTATTGTTATAGATTTATATAGTACTATATATTGGACATCGACTTTCTGTTTTCTTTTCGGTAGACTATATGATCAATTTTTCTTGGGCGGAGATGTTGTTATCTCCAAAAATACTGGGTAATACTCCCGCTTTCACTCGGTCTTTCTCAGCCAAGTAAAGTGTATGTTACTTGGTTCTTGGGGGCCTACTATAAGAAGATATTCGGTCCTTGACAACGTACTATAAGGCATTTGTAGGTCGGAAAATACCCTAGAGGGGGGTGAATAGGGTTTTTAAAACTTAATGCGGAATTAAAACGTTTTAAAAATATTTAAGCAAAGCAACTTAGTTAAATAAATTTATCAAGGAAAACAATCAATTAAATAATCAATCCCAAGAATAAGCAATAATATAAGCAACTTCAATCAATTAATATAACAAATAAATAAAGAGATTGAGTAAGAAAGATTGAACCAATTTGAAGTCGAAGATTTTTTGTCCACACGGTTCGGCTTGTTCCTCCTACTCCGCGCTCGGTTAGTTCCCCGAGAATTTCCACTATAATCGATCTCCTTCCGGGTAAAGATCAAACCTCTACAAGTGTATTCTTATCGCACACTCTCTCAAGTATTGAAAACACCTTCAATACTTTCACAAGAAATCCTTCTTGCTAATCTATGAGATACACCTCTCACAATTATGATTTGAATAAGTTTTGGTGGCGAACACCAATGTACAATATCTCTCTTGTGTATAAAAAAATACAAATGAAGCTCACACTAAGAGATATCAATATTGATAAATGAATATAGGCTCAAAGAATGAAGAGATTGATCAATGCTTTAGCTACAATACTTGAATAATAAGAATATATGAAAAATGGTTTTGTATGATCATTCAAGTTGTTAAAAATGAGTCTTAAAACTCATATTTATAGCTTGAAAAAGTTTGTAGCCGTTTGTAGTGGATTAATTAATTAATGGGTCAAAATAGCACATTTGTCAAAGTTCAAACAGCTAGTTTTGACAAAAAAAATTCAAATTTTTTTTGTTAATTTCTCTCCCAATTAAACCGTTGGATCATGCTCAAATTTTAGACAAAATTGCCAGGAGATGTTGTTTAACTACTGTAAAAATTTCAAAATGATCGGAGTTCGGGAAGGCCTCCATCTTACCGTTAGATCAAAACTGGACAAAAATTGAGGGAATTTTAAATGTGAAATAAAAATATTTTTGCAATTTAACAATTTAGTTTCAAATAAAATTCTAATGATTTTTCTAAACCTCAAAAATATGTTTCTAAGATACCTATGTTTATTAGAGCTTAAAATATGATCATTTAAAATTAATATGAATTTATTTTGAAACTCAGTTTTTGTAAAATGATGTTTTTTAAATAAATTCAATTTCAAGCTAGTTTGAATCAATCTTTAAAAGATGCAAGAATATGTTTGAGCTAAAGGGATTTGATCAATAAAGTATCTTTACATAAAATCTAAGCACTCACTCCATTTAATGATAATTCGAGTCTTCGTGATGCTTAATTTTCTTGTGCGTATTTTTGCTTGTTTGATATACTTGATCCTTTCTTGGTTTTGATAACTTGTAGAATATGTGGAGATCATTCTTGTGAATATCTTCACTTGCTTGATGATCTAGATCTTTTCTTGGCTTTTTATAGCACATGTATATCACTTGAGTTTATTTCTTGTGAGTAGAGGCGTTTGTAAAGCTTGTGTGAGATTTGCTTCGGTTTGAAGTTACACTTGGTCGGAAGATATATCGGTTAAAATGGCTATCATCATTGGAACAACCGAGTTAAATAACACTTTATTAACTTATTGTAATTATCAAAATAAGATTAATTGACTTTAAGGTCAACAACATTATCAAATTTATATCCAGTCCTTCACATAACCGGGTAATATACACCTTACTCGGTTGTCAAGAACCAAATAAAAAGTGGGTGTATTTCCGAGAGATTAGGTTTTCCAATATCTCCACCCTCTTTCTTTGTGTATCATAACGAAATATATTTTTAGATAGAGGTCAATTCTTCCAGGATTTTTCCTTAATGATTTTTTTTTATGTTCACAACAATTAATTTAATTTCCTTTGTCTTTTGTTTTATTATAAATCTCTTTTCTTTCTTTCTTTTTTTTTGCGAGAATTGTGAGTCATATAAGAAAGTACATGTTGAATCGATTGTTCAATTTTATTTTTTCTGTAGAAGCTTTATTTCAATTTTTTTTGTAGCATTTTCAATACACTAGGATATATTTCAAATAATATCAACAGATTACGTAAATTAGTTTAGCATTCTAAGCAACAAATAACAAAAAGTTTTTATAATTAAAAACGCAAGTACAAGCTGGAAACTTCAATGATTAAATAAAATATTCATTTTAAAAGCAAGTCATTGCTTTTAAAATTTCAATTAGGATATGAATTCTTAAATTGTTCCTTAATTCTGTGGAATTGTTTTGACCAATTTTTTTGAAATTAAATACAAAAAGTTAATTTTGTTAAAATAATAGAGAGAAAGAAAGAAGAGAATAAGAGAAATCTTATTACTCAACTCATCTCTAATATGTGTAGGGGTTAGCTCTATTTATATTAAGAGCTAACCTCATTACTTCTCTACATAATCAATATTGGGTAATCCATCATTCATACCACCATTCCAATCTGGGATAAATAATATCTTATAATATTACTTATGGACATCCACATATCAATATTCTTATAAAACTCCCCCTTGGATGCCCATTATGCCACAATTCAATGACAGTTGCCTCATTAAAACCTTCCTATGGAAAAACCTAGTGGGGAAAAAACCAAAGTGAAGGAAAAAGAGTACAACATTCTTCTGGTTCATTGAATTGGTATCAAATGCACAATATGCTGCCTCGTTAAAACCTTTACTAGAAAAACCCAATGGGACAAAACCTAGTTAAAGGAAAAAGAGTACAGCGTGCAAATATTAGGTAGCATACTTCAGGATGCTCCCTCTCATGACGACAATTACATTTAATTTGATGTGAAGTCAAATCATAACAATCTCCTAAACTCATTTTGGAATATCAGCTTTGGCAATCACCTCATGAGCAAATTACCAAGTTGTCATCAAGTGGATTTACTCGACTTCAATCTTTGTGTTCTTCTAATGCTCATGTGAAATATGTCTCATACTTGTCAACTTGAAACTTTCTTAAAAATGTGCTATACAAGCTGCATTGTCTTCATAGATAATGCTAAAAACATATGTCATATAAGACAACTAACAAGAATTACGAATATGCTGAGTAGGGATCTCAATTATATATATTTCTGATTAGTTTCATAAAGAGCTAAAATTTCAAAGTAGTTTAATGAAATTACCACTAAGAAATAATAGCATTATTACTGATAAATACTAGATGTAATTGAGATCGTACCTTATGATAATCAGAAATATATCCTAAATTAGCATAACCCATCAACTTGGAACCATAAGAGTTATGTGCATAAAATAAAATTAGTGTTTCCTTGTGGATATCTGATGATATGTTTGATACATATCTGGTGTCGTTTAGTTTCTTGCAAAACACTATTCTTCGTACCTTATCAGATTATGATGTACGTGGGTCTAGATGAGACATAATGCGATTATCCCAGTATAATTCTCGCCGTTCTTTTGGAACGGGTAGATCTGTAGGAACTTTCTTATCCCCCCTAACGGCGGGAATACTTTCTCATCAAAGTGATAATTTGCAAAACGTACAGTAGACACAAATATCATAATGTTGGCTAATAAAATTAGTGGTTCCTTGTGGATATCTGATGATATGTTTAATACATATCTGGTGTCGTTTAGTTGGTGCTAAGCTATATATATTGAACAAGTAAAGAAATAAGAAAATTTCTAGTATGGTGCATTGTGAGTACCAATTGCACTTCAATATGATGCTTTGGGACCAATACTTCTTCATCTTTTTCTTTAAAACGGTATGAATTTTTATATAAAGACTAGACAATCATGGGAATGCTCGGCGGTTTTACCTTATTCATCATTTTAAATTCCTTTATCAAATAGTTAGCAGTTTTCTTGAACTCTTCAGGAGTCTCGATTAATGTATCCACATAAACTGTTACTATTGAAAATCATTTTTAATGATTCGTTTATAAAGACACATGAAAAATGAGATTGTTTCTATTTCATTCCTTAGACAAATCTTTACTAAGATGATTGTATTGCATTCTTCTGGAATGAATTTGTATCGCATTCTTCTGGAATGGATAAGTCCATACATTTAGCGTCTTAGTTTTATCAAGTACGTACTCTTCGACTTTGGTTTAGGCAAAGTTAATCTTTGTGAGATTTTCACTTAAGTGTTAGAGTCTAAGCCCCGTATAAATTGGCAGTTTCAACATATTTGAGTCTCATACATAGTATTTCAACAACTGCTTAGCTAATTATTAAATATTTAAAATTTATATATTGGATCCATAATCAGGGGAATACAATGCTCATAATCAATCCCAAGTTTCTGCAGGAAACTTTGTGCCACAAGTTATGCCTTGTGTCTCTCAATTTTATTATTATAATTTAATTTTCTTATGAACACCCATTTGTAACAAAAAATGTTAATATCTATTTGGGTTTCATACTATAGGTCCAAATATACCACCTTCATTTAGAGACTCAATTTTTTTTTGCCTTAATGGCAATTTCTCATTTAGCCAAATTTTTTATCTTGTCAACATTTATTTATTGTACGTAATTATGTATCATTATTATCATTGCCCTTTGACATTCCAATAGCTACTGCATATGCAAATAAGTCATCGATGACCTTTTATTTTATATTCCACATCTCTCTTATTAAATATTGAGATCTCTTTATTATTTGGTACCAATGCCTCTTCAGGAGCTTATATAGTCTCTTAAGGGACTTGCGTCTTTTTTAAGATAATGGCCACTTCTAGAGCCTTAAAGAGAGTTGATTTTCTCATAACCTCTTCTTGAGTGAAATGAGGAACCTCTTCAAGAGTGTTCTTAGGGCATGATTAATCAGACTTCCTCTTCTAGGGAGTTCAATCTTTGGAACCTATAGGTCTGACACGCTTCTGGCGTGGTACAAATTCATTAATTGCCATATTTTGAAGTTGTCCTGTATGGATACAAAGTTGTCCTGTGTAGGGGTTAGCTTTATTTATATTAAGAGCTAACCTCCTTACTTCTCTACATAATCAATATTGGGTAATCCATCATTCATACCACCATTCCAATGTGGGATAAATAATATCTTACAATATTACTTATAGACATCCACATATCAATATTCTTACAACAAATTTACAATTGTTTATTTCATTTTTTAAACGTTTTGTGCTGGATGTTACATATGTTTAATTTTATTTTTACATTTATGTTGTTTATAATTTCTTTATATTATTTTTGCTTAATTTTCTTGAATTTAAAATAAATCTTAACTAAGACGTGAGTGTGATCTACACAGTTCATTTTTTATTAATATCTTTTATCAACATCAGGATTTCTCCATTTATTATATGGTATCCATGTTTAGTCTACAAATATTTGTTTCCAAAATACACCATGATTGTATTATAACATTAACATTATCGTACTAATACGCATGGTATACTAAGTAATATGTTACAATATATTTTTTACTTTCTCCTTTTGAAAAATATAGCAGAACGTAAAAATACTTAGGACTATTAAAAACAAGTTTCTTTAAAAAAAATTGGTGAAAATAACAACAATAAACTATGTGGTTTCTATCAATTTTAATTCTGGAAAACACATTGTTCGTATCTAGAATGCAAATAAATAAATAGAACAAGCAACACCAGAATTAACGAGGTATTCCTACTTACGTATAAATAATCCTCAAAGGTATTTTGCTAAATAATCACAAGAGTTTACAGACAATATAAATACAAGTACAGACTTACAAACTTGAGTCACACAAAAAACACTGTTGCCTCCACCTCAGGTGATTTTGATTCGAATCTCTCGAATGCAACGCATCACGCGTCTCGGATTCCCTCTGAACTCACAATCTCTAAAAGCAAGGGTTGGGATTTGTTTGTTTCTTTTAGAAAGGAGCTTCAGAAATTTGGCATGAATTATGAAATTCTAGGTGGTAAAGAATTTGCTTTTCATACAATATAGAATTATTCTCCTTGAAAAGCTTGTCAAAACAAGTAACATGGCTTGGTTTAAATAGATAAAACTTCATCGACAAGCCATGCCACTTGATTGAAAATTTTATGCAAAAATGAGTTGTCAACAAAGAAAATTAATCTCCTTTTGAAAAAGTATTCAATGCTATTAAAAAGAGAGATGGACATTGTTGACAAAAATAACAACACAGCAGGTCTTTGGTGTGCGGACCGGTCTTGCATTTTTGCATACCGGCCTGCAGTATAAAATGAGCAGAAGAAATGGTGTGCGGACCGGTCTTGCAATTTTGCATACCGGCCCGCAACTTAACAACTGCTGGAGAATGGCTGCGCGGACCGGTCTCACAAATTGCCATACCGGTCCGCAGTTTTAAAATGACTGCTGTTGTTGATTTTTCAACTTTAATCTTTTTCAAGACTTTTTACCAAAACTTGGTTAACAAATTTTGGTCGTTTTTCAACCAAATTAACTCTTTTAAAATTATGATTTTTCACAAAAGTTTTGACAATTTTCCATGATGAAAACCAACAAAGATTTGTGTTGAAAATTTAAAAATTTGGTTTTGAAAAACAAAGATCTTTGAGTTGAAAATTTAAACCACCTAGAATTAAATAATTCTATCCTCACCAACTCAATGTGAACTAGATAAGTAGTTTACGGCTTCTAGAGATTTTGAGTTCTTCATTGAGTGACCATGAACATTTTACAAAATAAAATGTGTTTTTGTCGAGAGAATAAAGTCAACTAAAAATATTCTTAACACCTTCTAGCAAATATCATATCTTTATTAATCTCTGAATGAATTTATTGCAATAATTAGGTGCATACAAACTAGTGTACAAGATGGATTATAGATTGTGCTCCCAGATGCAAAAAAATTCAGTTTGGTCTTGCATGCGTGTGAATGCGTACATATACATCTTTAATATCAGTAATTTATTTTAATTATCAGTAAAGACAATTTTGTAAAATCCTTAAAGTTTTATGCTTAAAATCTATAAATATTTTTTTCTAATAAAATTTTCTTTGCAGGAATATAAAACGGTAAAGCTCGCCTTTTGCATATAATAATGTTTCAACTCTTGACGAGCATAAAATTAATTATTTAATAAAAAGTTAATATCAACAATATATCTGACACATAATATATTTGTTATATTAACTTTCAGTTGTCCCCCTAGCTAGCCTGTTTCATCGAGGCTACAGAGAAAATAAAGAGGGAAGAGAGAGAATGGGGAGAGATTCGGAGAGAGATGGCATGGAGACAAGCATGTGGGAGGATGTGAATTTGTTGGGCGGAGGAAATTGGGGGTGGGGGAGTGTGATTGTCTGGTGTGGGAGTGGGAATAAAAAAAGGAAAATGAAAAGTATTTAAAACTTATTTATTAATTATTATCGGGTTATCAACAATTTAACAAGTTGATACCAACACAATTTGTTATCTCGTAATTTTTATTCAGTTATTTGATAGTGACCTGTACCTGATAATAATCTATCTGAAAATTTATAATTTTGTGTCATTAGTGTCGTTTTATCGTATTGTGTCCGACAAAGTCGGGATTTAAACTTTCTTCATACAATGTTACTCAATATATTTATGTATTACATTATTATGTAATTACTTAAAATCCCATTAATTCTTGTAGACAAGTTATAAAATTTGAATTCAACTTTTTATTTTAGGGATTGAATGCTTCAGTTTGGTTTCGTAACAAAATGGAAATTTATAACAAAAGCAATTAGTTTTTGTGAGAAGTTAAAAAATGAGTTGAGTAATCTGCTTAGATGTTATCTTATTTTTAATTTTTTTTATCCCTCTTTGCAGTATAAATTTTGTTGGGCGATAAAAAAGATATAAAATTTCACAAAAGGTCTAATGAAAAAATATTACTAACAAAAAAAATTATACGACACAAAATATCTCATTATATTATTCAATTTATTTTTTGAATCTCACTAAAAATTAATTATTTTCTATATTATAACTTTTTATGAGCAATCTTGTTTAGTTTAATAGAAAAATAATCGCCGGCTCCACTTCTCTCCTTCAGAAATTATTGTGACCCCATACACTTTGATAGAAGTCAAGATTCAAGAATGGCTGGCGGAGGGAAAGTTCCAGTTGCCTTCTTGGCAATTAAAAAGAAAAGAAAAGAAAAGAGATAAATTTAAGAAAGAAAAAAGCTTTCCTCTTTCATCACTCAGTATTCGATCAGACACACAAGTAGAGAGAGAGAGAGAGAGAGAGAGAGAGAGAGAGAGAGAGAGATTGTTGGTTCCACCATGAGCAATAGTTCAGCATCTGCATCAGCCTCTGCCTCTGCAGCAGATCCATCGTTATTAGTAGCGGAATATGATGTATTCTTGAATTTTTGTGGTACAGACACTCGTTATGGTTTCACCGATTACCTTTATACCTCTCTTTACAGTGCTGGTGTTCGCACTTTTAGGGATGATAACGAGCTTCGCATAGGTGAAGAGATTGGCCCTGAACTTGCCAAAGCTATCAATGATTCAAAAATCTCCATTCCTATCTTCTCCAAAAACTACGCTTTCAGAAAATGGTGTCTGATTGAGCTAGCACTTATGGTACAATGTTTGAAAAATAGGTGTCAAATAATTTTTCCTATTTTCTACGACGTAGACCCTAACGATGTACAACATCTGCGTGGTAGTTACGAGGAGGCCTTTCGCCAACACAGGAAGCGACGTTATGAAGAAAAGGTTATCCAAGAATGGAAGAATGCTCTCAAAAAAGTTGGACAATTGAAAGGATTGGAACTCAAGAAAGAAACCGGAGGGTAATACCATCCTATTCTAACCACTTTGTTTGAGTAAATAACATTATATCCCTCTTGAGAATAACCCAATTTTTTCTCATGTGTGCACTATTTCATTTAAAATGAGGAAAACAATAAAAATAAGTTGGGACCTTTGTTATGGAATAGCCATGGTTCAGTAAATTTTGTTAACTTAAATAGATGTTTTATTTCTAGCAACAAAAATTTATAGTGAGAGAAATGATAGTTTTCAGATATGTTGGGTATTCATAATATCTTTAAATTATTAATAATTAATTTGTAAAGAAAAAAAATTTAAAAATAAGTGGGCGAGCTTATAGCACCTCCGTCTTAATTAGTAGGATAACACTCGTAATTAAGAACTGAAGCGTTACTAACCTACCTTAAACTAGCTAAAATGGGTCTAGGATAATAATGAAGCAATAAATTCAAATAAATCATATAACATGGGATAAAGCAAACATGATACCCATGCTGAAGGTAATAAAGAAGAATAGGAGTGTAATATACACCTACACACATACATGTAATCTAAAAGATATACAATCCATGTCAACATGTATTGCAAAATAAACATCAGTTTAGGCTAGGCGTGGCTTGCCATATACACATATGTATAAAAAAAATGAGTCGATATCAGAGTCCTCTCCTTCATTCCCGACTTAGTCTCTTCCTTAGTCTCATCCGACTCCGAGGTACTTGAATTTGTTTGCATAAAACGAGGTGAGCTCACAGCTCAGTAGAATGAATAATATGAAATATTATGTTCAAAACATAATTAGCGATTTAACCAAAAACCAATAAAATAATTCATATAGGTGCATATGTAGGTTACCTCCCTTGTGCTAACTATTATACTGAGATAATACCGAAGCCAGGCCAAAACATAATCATAAGAATAAGAATGGGCCTGACTATCCCAAAGAATAAACCGAACATAATCATGATATAACATCATTCGGCCCATGAAAGATCATTATCATATCACAACAGAATTGGACCACATGTCCATCAATATCATATCGACAGAATCACAAGTGCATTGCCGATATCTAGATTTTTGGGCTATTCACCGCTGACTTAGACGGCATACCTCATTGCTGCCCTCGGGAGTTTAGGGGTTTTCAGCCCAAGGGCACTGAGCCATACTTATTTTCAACATGACAAGCACTATTCAATACCCATTCCTTTCATCATTGAAGGGCCACAATAGAATTCTCATCAAATCCATCACAAGATTATATCACATCCTAAAATAATATAACAGACATAAAAAGCTTTTGGTACCATAGATACGAGATATATGCCCACATCATAGGCCATAAGAATAGTCCGAGCTTGACGAAAGATCTTCAAGAATCCGGTTGACACAATAATGATGCACAATATGCATAACATGTTAACAAATGAACATTTGATACAACTTATGCCATATAACTACAACAAATCTCCATACATATCCCTTGATGTATATAATTTATCAATTTCATCAATATACAATATCTATACATCCAAGGGATATCTCATATATATCAAATAACATATGCATATCAAGTATACATAACATATTTTGCTTCAAATGACATGCTTATGGCTTTATAAATCATAAAACATATTATCTTCATCATGTTATAATTCTTGAAACAAATACAATTAAAACATGATGATTTACATATAATAAAACCATATTATTGGGTTTTAAAAACAACTAAACCCCTACCTCAAATTACTTAAGTCAAAAGGAAGATAGAAAGATGAAGACCGAAACCCCATTCGGTGAAATTCTGAAATTCCTACATCACCGCGATCTTCACGTCGCGTAGAACAATTTTTTCTAAAGCCGAATCGAATTTCAAATAGTAGATATATGTAAAATTTAAAGAGAGAAAGAAGAAATAAGCTTAGCTGCTTAGTTTGGCTCGAAAATGGTAGAAAATGGGTGAAGCAAAGGCTTTGGAAGCCTTAAAAATTGTGCAACCGACTCAACAATAGTCGTATGTTAGGCTCACAACAAGTGCCTCTCTAACAACAAGGCAAATCTAATCTTAGACCATCCCAAACAGTCGCCTGTCCTCCACAACAAACGCCTATTACATCCACAATTGCAGAATTGATTTTTAACACACTAAAATCATTTAACAACCATTTCTACACTAAACACACTGAACCAAACATAATTTACATTAATACAAATACAGAGTGTTGCAAAGCTTATGTAGCATTTGTTTTTTTTTTGCCTAAATTTATATTCAAAATCTGAAATCTAAAATTTGAATTTAAAAAATTATTTATTTTTTGTCTGAACACAATACTAAATAGACATTAAATATATTATTTTAATAGTTTTACGTTATCGTATCTTTTCATGTATGCCCAAAACTATTAGGCTTGTGTATAGAAAATGCTATTATACAACAAATCCTACATCACTAAACACATTAAGAGGTAGTAGAGCCTCTAAATCTTTCAGAGCGTAGTAAGAGGATACTTTTGAAGTTTTAATCAAAGCAAACTCCTTTAACTCACATTTAAGTCTGAATTTTGGCCACCCATATTTTAGAGATTCAAAAGAAACAAGCCTCTAGTTATAAATCGGGTTTATAAATGTTATTAAACTTCGAAAAAGTTTACAATAAAATATTAAAGATGGCATCTAGCTATTTTAATTATTACTATTGTTATTACTGCTTCATATGTAATATAGACTACTGTAAAAAATCTTCACAGTTTAAGTGTCTTTCTTTACTTACTTTGTTTCATTGTTCAAGGATCTAAATTTGATTTAGTCTCAAATTGACTTATTAAAAAAGTTACTAAACTTTCTAATCCTTTTTATATATATTACATATGCCGCAGGTATGAAGGAGAACTAGTAAAAATCATCAAGGATAAAGTCCTAGAATTTTTGAAGCAGAACAATAAGCATGATGATTTAGAATTGGTTGGAATGCCTAGTCGCATAGAAAAGATGGAGGAGCTTCTGAACATTCACTTTGACGGTGTTCGGTTTATTGGAATCTATGGCATGGGTGGACTAGGTAAGACAACTATTGCCAAACTCATCTACAACAAGTACCAACGTTACTTCGAATGTCATAGCTTCCTTAAAGATGTCAGAGAAACAGAAAGCCGCAATGGTATAGTTCATTTGCAAAAAAAACTTCTTTTAGACATTTGCAAGACAAAAATTGTTGATATTGATGATTGTAACGACGGAATCAGAAAAATCAAAGATGCGGTTCGTAGAAAGAAAGTTCTAATTGTTCTTGATGACGTGAATGCAAAGTCTCAAATTGGTAGGCTTGCAGGAAGTTGGAAATGGTTTGGTGCACGAGCTAGGATCATCATTACAACCAGAGACAAAGAGGTTTTGCGTGCAATTGAACGTACAAGAGAAGGTGGTCACCCTGAAGTTTATGGAAGTTACAAACCGGATTTCTTAAACAGTGATGATTCTCTTAAGCTATTCAGCAAGTACGCCTTCGTAAGCAAATCTCCCCCGGAAGGTTATGATATCATTTCGAAGAACATTGTATCCACTGCTGGAGGTCTTCCTTTAGTTCTTGTGGTCACAAGGTCATCATTATATGGAGAGACAGATAAAGATTTATGGGATGAGAAATTTAAAGAGCTAAAAAACATACCTGCAGAGGAAGTCCAGGAAAAATTGAGATTAAGTTATGATCCATTGAGTGATGCGCAAAAAGAGATATTCCTTGATATCGCATGTCTTTTCATTGGATGGGATAAAACAAATCCTTGTTACATGTGGGATGACTGCGGATTTTATCCAAGGAATGTGCTTAATATTCTCGTACGCAAGTCTCTTATAACGGTTGGAGATGATGATATCCTAGGGATGCACGATCAACTGCGAGACCTTGGTAGGCATATTGCACGTGAAGGAAAATTGGATGAATGGGGGAAGTGGTGTAGGTTGTGGGATTCTGACAAAGCTTTCGAGGTTTATAGGACTGGTCAGGTAAAATATACAATTTTATTTTAAAAAATTGTATTTCTCTTGCTTTTTAATTCATTTAGTAACAAAAAAAATAATTTACAAACAAAACAATCCTTTATACTTCTGTAAATCAATATGGCCGCTTATGTGGATGGCCATGTTAGGGTAAATTATATAGTGACTCAATTAAAACTCTCTTTTAACATCTGTTTAAAACTGCTAACGATGATCTTACATGGTGATCCAAGTGGGATCATATCTAACCTGGACCATTAGTGACTCAATTGAAACCTATGTTTTCCAAAACAATTGGGTTAAAAATGAAACAACCAAATATATTATACGTATATCACCATTGAATAAAATAGAGCACAAAACTCAAGCATGGAAGATAAGAGTGGAGAAGGGTGCATGGTACCTATGTTTATAGCAAGTTGCACCACATACAGAAACACTCCTCCCTTATAGCTATCCCTATCAGAGACAATGTTGCCTACCGTGAAATTAGTCTTCCAACTATGAGAGAGAAAAAGTTAAGTATGATAAAAGTGCAAAGGTTTTTTTTGAAATCACAAGTAGTTAACAAGTCCCACAAAAAACCCATCAAGTCGTACATGAAGAACAAAGGTCCTTTGCTCAGTGCGAAGCCACCACAAAATCACATGGACAAACTAACCTATGTCCATTTGAAGGAGTACATAGTTGAATTATTTAATGCAAATTTCTTGAGATTATCTATATAGTAAGTAAATCACCTACACAAATTTCTTAAGAAAATTCAACCTAGAAGAGTGTATTGAAAAATTGATAATATATATATATATATATATATATTTATATATGCATTTTCGACTGTTGATTATTTTTATGAACATCTCACCGACTTCTACGTTGAACTTTTTTACGAAATTTGGTGAAGGTGATCTATTCATTATATATATCATCTCTACAAACTTTCATTAAAAAATTATCTATTTACCCCTACACATGAACATCCTTTCTTTTTGTTAAAATGAGGGAATCTCTCTTTATAGCCTAATTCTACATATCTATGACATAGTGTGAACAACTAGAATAATTCCAATTTTTTTTTATGAATTAGGAAAATAAAAGCAGTGAGTTTGTACAAACCGCTCCATCGGTTTAAGGGCAAATATCATCTTGATCTTTATTAGAGGAAGCCTTAAATTTTTCTTTATATATTGTGGTTGACAATTAACGAGAATACTAAAGTTATAAAAACTGATATATACCAAGACCTCTGTACTTCTATAATAAATGCCCACAGCCCGTCACTACAGAATGAAGCTAATCAAATTCAAGCATAATGAAATTTATAAAGTACAATACCAAGAACTTCACACATATGCTATATTCCTTTTAGGACTCAAATAAAGTTTATTTCTATACATGGAAGATATATAACATATTTCACTATTTCATCAATAACCTTAGTGTTTGAGTGAAGATGGGGGGACAAATTGGCCCCAAAATGGTCCAGGTCAGATCCCATATGGATCGCGGTTAGTGGGTTTAAACTGATATTAAAATGAAAGTTACTGAAGAAAGTGTATCACAAAAAAGTTACTTAAAATAGTTTTTAAAATGAAAGTTATTATTTTTGCATGGGTTAAATTGTTCGTAATATAAAAATGGGGTGAAATTGGCAACTAAAGAAACATAACTAGTTGACTGAATGTGTGGTTTAGAATTGTCTGTAAGTTAAGATTAGGATAGTTCTTAAATAAAGTATTCATTTCAAAAGCAAGTCACCGCTTTTAGAATTTCAATCGGGATATGAATTCTTAAATTGTTCCTTATTTATATGGAATTGTTTTTCAAACCATTATTTTAAAATTTAAATACAAAAAATTAATTAACAAGTGCATTTAATTTTTGTAAATGTTTTGTTCTTTATCTTATATATATATGTTTAATTTTATTTTTCATTTACGTTGTCTAGAGTTTCTTTATATTATTTATGCTTAATTTTCATAAACTTAAAATAAAATATCAACTAAGTGTGCATGATCTACACATAATTGATTTTTTCTTAATGTTTTTGGACCTTATATTAATTATATTTTATTTTTATCATTTATCATTTCTTGATATCTTTTATTATCGTCACAATTTCTCCATGTATTATTTGTTATCCATGTTTAACAAGTTTGTTCCGCAAATATTTGTCTAATTACATCATGATTTTATTATAACATAATATTTTAGTATTAATACATGTAGTATACTATTTACTATCTTACAATATATTTATATTTAGTTTACGATCCATCCTGCAATTGTCATATCTTTATTAATCTCTAAATGAATTTATTGCAAAACAAGTCCAGCTTGGCTTCGTGTTTGTGTGAATGCATGCATACATTTTTAATAAGATTAATTTATTAAATTATCATTGTGAATAGCAAAGGCAATTTAGTAAAATCCTTATCTCTCAAAATTTTTCTAAGATTATGTTATTTTCACAAAATTTTGAAATTATTTATTTGATAAATCCTAAGATTTTGAAATCTATAATTTTAAAATCTCATAATTTTCACTTTAGGTGAAAATTTTCATACGTATTTTATAAATTATCTAAATATAATAATAAAAGTTAATTTTTAATGATATTCTTATTCATTTATATGTTTTAGTTAGAGAAGGGAAGTTTTAGTAACTAATAATGGAGGAGAGATATTATTAAAAAGAGATAGATCAAACTCAAACTCTATAATTTAAAACGGGATTTCCAAAAATCCAACTCTTAACCGTATTATGAAATCACATAATTTACAACATTCCAAAATTTCACTGAATTTTGAAAAAATGAGATTTATTTCAAAAGAACACTCTGAATAACGTAAATCACGTGATTTACTAAATCATATCCGGTGATTTGTAGGGAACAGAAAAGGTTAAAGCCCTTTGCCTTGACCCTAGCCTTGACGTCGACCCTGACCTTGACCTTGACCCTGACCCTATATTTGTTGGATATTTGGAGAACGATTTTGACCGTAATTTATTGGGAGGACGACATTGGGAGCACATTAATGACTTGGAATGGGTGGATTTCGAAGAAAATTTTGACGATGTTCAGGTGCATGATAAATCACGCCACCTTGTAGAAGAAAAGTTTCTTAGGCTACCACATCCAAGGCATCTTAAATCACGCCAGCTTGTTGGAGAAAAGTTCCTTAGGCTACCACATCTAAGGTATCTTACTCTGGATGCTCTGGATACTCTGTACGGTGATTTTGAGCAATGTCTTCCAAATTTAAGATGGCTTCAGTGGAGAAATTGCTCATTGAAATCAATTATGCCAACTAATCTTCACTTGAGTAATCTTGTTATTCTCGATCTATCATCAAGTGATATCATGGAGGACTCGGACCTCTGGTATCAGATTCAGGTCTATCTAGATCTCTTTTTGTTTCAATGGTTTCATCATCATCATCATATTCTTATTATAAATGTATTCTCTTTGAAAATTGACTCTTTTTTTTTCTCCATGTTTTACTTTTTACAGATGTCCAAAAAGTTGAAAGTTCTAGATCTCTCTTGGTGCAAATACTTAAAGAGAGTCCCTTTCTTATCCACATTTTCGAATTTAGAGAGGTTAGTGGTAAAATATTGTTTCAAACTATGTAGTCTTGACGGTGTCGAAGAATTGGAATCCTTGAGATACTTGGATACAACATGCTGTCATTCACTGAAAAACACTGCCGGGTCTATCCAGGTTAACAAATTTAAAAGAACCGAAAGTCAAGGACTGTGATCTAATAACTGATATTCTAGGGCTAGACAAATTAGAGGAATTGGAACTATTGTGCATGAGGTCTTACAAGTCCTTAGAAAGATTACCAGATTTGTCAAACTTAAAAAGGTTAAAAGAATTATATGCATGCTTCTGGAGTGATACTAACTGAGATTCGAGGCCTAAGTGGATTGAAATCTTTAGAGGTTTTGGATATGAGTGAGTGCATAGTGCATACGCATAAAAAGAGTGTTTTGGTGTGATGAACTTGAAAAGGTTGAATAGATTGAGCATTCGATTTTGTCCCACGCTAATCGAGATTCATGGACTAGAGAGATGGGAATCCTTGGAATTGTTGGGCATGGGTTATTAATTGCAAATTCATAGAAACATTATCGGATCTCTCAAAACTAAAAGGCTAAAAACCATTATGTGTCCAAAACTGTGAGAAGCTAACTAGTATCCCGGGGCTTGAAGAACTAAAATCCTTGGAATATTTGAACATTGATGACTACAACTCGATTGAAACCCTACTTGATTTTTCAAATCTTAGGAAATTAGAATTAATAGTTGCTTCTGGCTATGAGAAACTAACTGAGATCCAGGGACTTGAGAATTTGGAATCCTTTGGGGACTTGTTCATTTCCAGATGCGAAACACTCGATACTCAAATGTATTCCCAGCTTTCAAGGATAAGGATATATTTATGTTAGACGAGGGGTACATGAAGGATATGGTATATCTAAACTCTACATTTCATTTAATGTTTCCTATATATATTCAATTGATATCTTGGCTTTTTAATTGTCTTCCCTTTTTCTGATTTGCTCTAGAATCTCGTGATTACCCGAGGTGTTGTTGGTATAATTAACTTCAAGATCAAAAATGGTAATGTCTTGTTTGTTCATTTTCTTTTGGTCATATACTTTCAAATGGCAGTTTAATTTATGAATTTCTTATTTAAACTGAGAATGTGCATTTTATTCTGTAAAACTAAAGGGGTTGTTTAAGAATTTAAGTCACACTGGCCTATGATTTAATCTAATAATAAGATGCAATATCTAAAAATGTTAAAGTATTTTTGGATCGGATATTCATCAGGCTATCAGAAAATCTTTGATTTTCGTTCTTGACTGGATATCTTTGTTCACTTCAATATATTGGTTCTTTGGGAAGATGCGCGTTTACTTCACTACAATGGACAATAAAAAACTACCTAATTAATTTAAAAAGTAGTTTACTAAAAGGGTCATATATTGTCATGGTTGCTAGCTAGAACTTATAATTACTCTTTTTTTTTTTTGGTAGTTAGTTTCCTCCTGTAATTGGAGCCAGGAAAGTTTCCACAAATGGAGATGAAATGAATTGTTGATGCTGCCAGAACCTAAAAGGGATATAGTCAAGGTGAGTTTTCCTCCAACAAATAGCAACTTCGGTTTCATGCTATGTAGAAATAATTTATCGTGGGTAGTAAATTTTTTCAAGTAGTAATTTTTTTACTTTTTTAGGTTTTTTTTATTGTTTGGATTTCCTCATTGACACTTCAGGGAATAACAAGGTTTGCTCTATTGAAGATTTCTTTGTTTTTCTATTTTACTTTTCCTTTATAACGACATTTTTTCAATCCTATTTTTGTTGGCCTTCATGAATGCAGTGTTTTTGGGTAGCTTCAAATTGTACGCCAACTTAACTTTTTCCGAGAATTGGATTGGAGCTGGTGCACAAAAAGGGGTTTATAGGATTTAGCTGAGTTCGAATATGGCAATGAGAGGGAAGAGATTGTTGACCAGTCATTAAAAAGTATCACATATGTGTAAAATCCCATATTTCCAAAGATGATATTGATTTATTTTGAGAAAAATAAATAATTAGAAAAGGAAGGTTAGATAATTTAGGATTTGATTTATTACGAAATTTGACTTTGATTGGTTGACCATTTTGTAGATATTATCTCTTGTTGCCATATTTGTTTGATTGCGCTACTATTTTGAGTTTGGATTTTACATATACTTGATGTTTTAGTATAGTATAGAATATTACACCTAACTAATATATATACAAGTTTGTTTTGTTAATAGCAATCAAAAAAGTGTGAAGAAGAACAAAATTAAGAAATAAGAGAGAAGAAAAAGAAAAGTGGAAAGAAAAAACAGAAATACAAACCCAGAGAAAGAACGGAAAAAGAAAAGAAAAGAGAAAAGAAGAGAATAGTAGGAGGAAAAAAAATACAAAAGGCTTGAACGCGCGATTTATTTTCATCATCAATTTGAGGTAGGGGACATATACCTTGTTGAGTTTCCACTAGATTTCCATTTTTTTATTCCAATAAAGTTTGTGTGAATATTTTTTTATCATGGTTTTGTATTATTATATTCCAGTTATTTATGATTTGGAGTAGAGCTTATATATTGTCGAGGAACATACTGATGAGCTATGTAGTTCAAAACCCCCAGCCAGATTTATTTTTATTTTTTTTTGCAGATTTGATAGCGTTCGATCTTGAGCAGTGAAACAGTGGAATTGTAGCAGTGTTATTTACTATATATATATATATATGTATTTGAATATTTGTGTATCATTACTTGTAATTATTCTTTGATTATATTTAGGGGATGGGACGCATATATATTCTCTAACCAATGTATTTTTAAAATCTTATGTATCTTTTGTTCTTATGAATAAATTTTTATTCTTATAATTTGGATGTCGGTAATTCCTAATTTTATATTAAAATTTCACCTATTTATTAAAATAAATTAAATCACGTCTCAAAATTCGGGGCACGATTTGCCTGTTTTTGGTTCATAGATAACCCCTCCTCCTCCCAACACACGAAAAATGGTGGAAGAAGGACATTGTAGAGGTAAAGAGGGTAGGAGATAGGATCCTAGCCTTAAAATTTGTAGTGGAGCAGGACACTTTTAATGTGATCAGTGCTTATGCACCTCAAGTCGGGTGTGAAGAACACCTCAAGATAAAATTTTGGGAGGACTTAGAAGGCTTGATCCAGGATATACCACTTAGAGAAAAGATTTTCCTAGGAGGGGATCTGAATGGGCACGTAGGGAGCTCTTCTGAAAACTATAGAGGGGTGCATGGAGGTTATGGCATTGGGGTGGTAAATACCGAGGGAAAATCTATCCTTGATTTCTCATCTGCTTATGATCTTATGGTTGCCAATACATGTTTTAAGAAGCGGGAGGAGCACCTCATCACATACAAGAGTGGGGCAACATGCTCTCAAATCGATTTCTTCCTCTTTAGGAAAGGAGATCGAAAGAGTTGTATGGACTGTAAAGTCATACCTGGAGAGAGCTTGACTACCCAACATAGAGTCCTTGTGATGGATATACGAGTTAAGGGGAAAGTGAAGAGAAGGGGCCAAGGTAAGGTTTCAATGATTAGATGGTGGCATTTGAAGGGTGAAAAACAAAGGATCTTTCAACACAAGGTGCTGGAGGGAGGGTTTTGGGAGGCAAACGGAAGCGCAAATGATATGTGGGACAAGGCGGCCGAGGGGATCAGGAAGATAGCTAAAGAGACGCTGGGTGAATCAAGAGGATGTGGACCTAGGGATAAAGAATCTTGGTGGTGGGATGATAGTGTACAAGATAAAGTTAAGGTAAAAAGGAAATGCTTTAAAGCTTGGTCTCTATGTAAGAATGCGGAAAATTGGGAATCTTACAAAGAAGCAAAGAAAGAGACTAAGAAGGCGGTGAGTGAGTCGAGGACTAAAGCTTTTGATGGATTATACCAATCTTTAGGCACCAAAGCTGGGGAAAAAGCTATTTACCGACTTGCTAAGGGTCGAGAAAGGAAGACAAAAGACTTGGATCAAGTGAGATGCATTAAGGACGAAGAAGGTAATGTCCTGGTTAAAGAACAAGACATACAAGAGAGATGGAAGAACTATTTTCACAAATTATTTAATGAAGGTTATGAGATTTTAGCATGTGGAGATGAGCTGAACATGCGAGAGGATGACCAAAATTTCACCTTTTATCGCAGAATTCAAGAAAAGGAAGTGAAAGAAGCATTGAAACGAATGGATAGTGGTAAAGCAGTTGGGCCAGATAGTATACCTATTGAGGTTTGGAAGGGTCTAGGTGATAAAGGCATTGGTTGGCTCACAAGGTTTTTCAACAAGATATTGAGGTCAAAGAAGATGCCGGAAGAATGGAGGAGAAGCACCCTAATCCCGATTTATAAGAATAAGGGGGATATACAAAATTGCGCCAATTACAGGGGGATTAAACTCATGAGTCATACTATGAAGTTATGGGAAAGGGTGATTGAGCGGAGACTTAGAAAAGAAACCAGCATTTTAGATAATCAATTTGGTTTTATGCCCGGAAGGTCGACCATGGAAGCAATTTACTTGTTGCGGCGTTTGATGGAGCAATATCGGAGGGATCAAAAGGACCTACACATGGTTTTCATTGACTTGGAGAAGGCGTACGATAGGGTACCCAGAGAGATTTTGTGGAAAGCCCTAGAGAAGAAAGGGGTTAGGATTGCCTATATTCGTGTTATCAAGGACATGTATGAAGGAGCTATGACTAGTGTGAGAACACATAGTGGGTCCACAGAAGATTTTCCTATAACTATAGGACTACACCAAGGGTCAGCTTTGAGCCCTTATCTGTTTACCTTGTTCTTGGATGTACTCACGGAACACATCCAAGAGCCAGCACCGCGATGTATGCTGTTTGCAGATGATATTGTCCTAGTGGGTGAGTCCAGAGAAGAGCTAAATGGGAAGGTGGAAACTTGGAGACAAAATTTAGAAGCGCATGGCTTTCGTTTAAGCAGAAGTAAGACAGAATATATGGAGTGCAAGTTCAGTAAAAGGCGGAGCACTACTAACTTAGAGGTAAAAGTTGGGGACAATGTCATACCACAAGTCACTCGGTTTAAGTATCTTGGATCCATTATACAAGAAGATGGGGAGATAGAGGGAGATGTAAATCACCGGATTCAAGCAGGATGGTTGAAATGGAGGAAAGCTTCGGGTGTGTTATGTGATAAAAAGGTACCACTCAAGTTAAAAGGAAAATTCTATCGTACCGCGGTTAGACCAGCGATGTTGTATGGGACTGAGTGTTGGGCGGTCAAAAGCCAACACGAGAATAAACTAAGTGTAGCTGAGATGAGAATGTTGAGATGGATGAGTGGCAAGACTAGGAAAGATAAGATCAGGAATGTTACCATCAGAGAGGGAGTTGGGGTGGCACCTATTACAGAAAAGATGGTTGAATCTCGACTTAGATGGTTTGGGCATGTATGGAGGAGACCTGTAGATGCCATGGTAAGGAGAGTTGATCATATGGAGGGAAGCCTAGTTGTTAGAGGCAGAGGAAGACCTAGAAAAACTATAGGTGAAACTATTAAGAAGGATTTAGAGGCGAATGGTTTCACTATAGATATGATTCACGACAGACCACTATGGCGTCGTTTGATCCATGTAGCCGACCCCACCTAGTGGGATAAAGGCTTCTTGTTGTTGTTGTTGTTGTTGTTGTTGTATATTCAGACCTGGATCAGAGCTATGGCTTTGAGTTTATGTCATAAATTGTTATTCCTTTTAAGAACACAAATCTCAACAGCCTTCTTTAAGAATAACCGAAGAAAAGAGAAGTGATCAATATAACGGAAAACTTTTTTGAACAATCTATGATTGAAAAACATTTCTCTTTTAGAAAAGATAAAGCAACTTGAAAGTGAGAAATCAGAAATTCTTAGATTAGTTAAAAAAAATAAAAAAAAAAATGGGATATGAGTGGAAATTTGAAGGCATTAAAAAGCAGATTTCCGACCCCAACTCAACAATTGATAATGGGATACTTGAAAGAAACTTAAAAACATGCTTTTAAATCAGAAAAGTGGCAAGAACAAACAACAAACAATGACTTGGATTTTCAAACCTTAATACTAAAATCTAAACCAAGTCCATCTTTGTAGCTTCCACTAGTAAAAGTCAAGTTTCATTGAACATAATGCTTCAAAGTCAAAATATAAAAGCTCCTCATAAGCCAAATTTAAAAGAATGTTGAAAAGAAAATCAATGGTTTGGCCAAAGTTTGTTTTTTAAAATGGGTGTTGAAAAGAGATCCGAGAATAATGATTGACATGATCTTGCTTTTGAAAATTATAAGGATACATAGCCTCAACCTTTTTGGTATGAGTTTTGTAATTGTAAGAGTCATTTGAGAGAGGCAAAGAACATAAAAAGCAAGCCTACGTAAGTGAATAAGACTAGATTCAATTTCGATGGTCCCATGCATGAACCGCATGCATTTAGATATATTCCCTCTAAACATAAACCTAGACCCGTAGGTGTGAAGTACGGGTTTATGGTACTTGTGTCCGGCTCTATTAGGATTATCCATGAACTTAAAGCTTTAGATGTTGATGATGATTCTACGATGAGACAATCTAAGGAACATAGGAAGATTAGGACTCTACGTACTATGAAAGTTCGGGTTCCCAAGGGGACCATTACACCTACTTAGGTGCTTTAGGAGTTGGCATAGTATAGGATTGGTTGGGTAGTTAGTTAAGCTAGGTCAGCTGATTATCATCGATTTGGCTTTAGGTCCCTGTTAAGATACTAAAGGCTAAGATTTTTGGTTTACGTATAGAATCACTCGTATTTTAGCTCGTTCCTTAGATTCAATTTTTTATATTTCTTTGGATTTTTTTGCAAAATTTGCTAAATTACTTTTGAAAGATCCAAACAGGTTTTTTTGTACTTGCATGCAATGTCACTGTATCTTTCCTTTTCTGAATATCCCATGACTTCGTGCATATTTTTGCTTAATTTGAGATACATTATATGTACTGGTTTAACGATCTTATAGTGGTAGTATGTTATTTCAATCACATAAGAGTATTCTTGTGTATCCCTCTTATTCACTGCACGATCTACTTTGGAATATTTGAATAATCACACGAGTTAGACTTTGTGCTTTAAAATGAAAATTCATATGCTAGCATATATGATTTATTTAGGGAGAAAGAGTAAGTTTATTATAACAAAAATGCAGTGAGTTTATTATATGATCGGCGATGAAAGAAATTGTGTGATAATTACAAAACACAAGCATGTGAGGAAAAAATGTAGAAAGGATGGAGAAACATTGTCTATATTGGATGGTGAAAATTGTACCTACACATAGCCTGGGGGACAGATTAATAACTTTAGAGAGTTGGCCGAGCAATTCGCTCAATTTATTAAACATATGATCCGTGAAGGGTCCTAATGCCCTCACTCACTTAAGGAAAGAAAAGAATAAAACATTGAGGGAATACTCTTTCAAGTATTAGGAAGTATTCCTCAAAGCCGAATACTATGATCTGAAGTTTGCCATTAGTACCTTCAAATATGGATTGCCATGGGACAAAGATGGCATATATAATGATTTGACCAGAAGACCTCCTAAGAGTTTTAATGACCTCCTAGCCAAAATAGATGAGTTTGCTTTGGTCGAAGATGATGACATAGCTGCCAATAGGGCCGAGTATAAGAGAGATAGAGTGCCGAACAAGTGATAAGAGAAGTCTTCCAAGAAGAATAAGAAAGAACAAAAATCAACGAGTGACAGTAAACTAAGCTCTGAAGCATTTAAGGGTTTGAATACCATCTTTAAACGACCGATTCACAAGATTATGTTCAAGATCCAAAGCCAACCTTTATTCACGTGGTGTAAGCCAATGGGCAGAAACCCTAATGCTCGGGATGCTAAGCTCTGATGTTCCAATGGCCACAAGACTTAGAACTACAAGACTTTGAAGCAGTTTCTCCGGTGGGAAGGAGGGCCGATTAGGGAAAATAGCAGATGATGATTTGGCCATTATACAGAAGAAGTAAGCACTACCTATAGTAATTGAAGTTATTCATAGTGTGATAGAAAACTCAAGTGCCACCAAGAATTTTCTAAGAGCCAGATACCATATGCAATATCCCTTATTTTTATCACATGTAAATTCCATGTGTTATAACCCCGTTCGAGTGTGCAATCTCGCTTTGACTAGTGATTTTGAGTTTCGATGCGAATTCAATGGTACAAACACTTCAAATATGTTCTAATACATTAAATAGATCTGCGTGGATAATCGTTTCGCATTTCGGGTGGTACGGTTTGAAATTGAGGTGTTAAGCTTGTATTCTCATTTTACGCCACTTAAGGAATTTAGCAAAACTTGAAAGATTATAACTCCTTTGTTTTACACCCAATTGACTCCCTGTTTGAGTCCCAAATTAGATTTTATTCCATTATAAAATTTTCATGTTTTGACCGGAAGCCAATTATGCTACTCGTTGGTCAAACAATCGTGCTAAGTAAGTCGGTTAGCGAAATCTGTTAATTCGGAAGCATAATGGTAGAGCGCTATCTTTGAAGAATTTTTGGAAATTATCCATCATGAATTTGGAGAAACCTCCTTTTAAGAAGTTGCAGATCTTTGAATTATATTTTTGTGGACATAAAGATCACCTCAATTAGAGTTCCGAGTAAGAAGTTATGACCAAAATACTAACAGTGCGCCAGATTTCACCCCTTAGTAAACTGATGGGATAGATCAGTTACTGACGAGCTCCTGAGCACGATAAATAGGCAAAACAGAGCTCATTTTTTCCATGACTCGTACATCCACCTAGAGAGCTTAAAAAGGGCGATTGAGGAGCGATTTTAGGAGTTTTTTAGAGAGTATGATCACTCCTAAACATGATTTATCATTTAAATCATCGAATCATCTTTCCATCCATCAATCTTCAACCTTCATCATCTTCTTCACCATCTCTACCTTCTTCCATGGCTAGGGCTTGGAGTAATTTGGGGAAAGCTCGAGATTAACTAAATCCGGCTTGATCTATCGGTCAATCTTTGAATAGGAAGCTTCAATTAGGTGGGAACACTAGTATCTAAACTCTTTTTCAATCTATTACATATTGCATATCTAAAATCAAACTAAACTTGGGGTTTTTACCCAAATTGCATGTTCATGGGGGTTTGAGGCATTTTCTTAAGGTTCTTTGGTTGATTTGCATTGCATATGACTTCAGTACGATTGTTGCACAAAAATCCTAACTATAAGTTAATTTTGATGAAAAGTAGTACACAGCCCTTATGTACGTATAAGATGGCGGCACAAAACTATGATATGCATACCTATAAAGTTATACGTGGAATAAATAGTATAATTTGGCTATTTTTACTTATATTTGTGATATTATTAATGTGGTTGAACTACTATATCACTATTTAAGAAAATTGTTGAAACAAGCCAGTCCGTAACTATGACAGACAAGTCTTTGACACACTTTTGGTTTGGAAACAATTTTAAAACCATATAGGGAAGTTCATATCATGTTAAAGAGTTATAAATTATGGCTAATGTTCGGCTTGGGGCCAATTTGATATTATACCAAGGAATTCCCCTATTTATGAGTTTGGAAACTAAATTTTAATCAAGCTGCTAGTTGACAGACTAGATGAATCTGGTTTGATGTACAACATATGTCTTATTATATGATAGTTGGAAATGTAAGTTTGATACATATGTATATACTAAATATCTGTATATATATTGAACGTACATTTGAGCCAAGTATATGGATTTTGGTATTCTATTCTTTCGTAAGTTATAATCATAATATTTATACAAATATGGATGTATTGAGATAATTATGGCTTTTCATTACTTATATTCTAATTGGCTAGTCAATGGATTCGGTATGAAATGCTATATCATTTAATTGGCACAATTGTTCATTTGTGGATTCGATACTTAATGATTTGATATATACATACACATGGCTGTGCTAGTCCATGATCGGTCCCAGGTTTGGACTCTAAATATTGGGGCCGAAAGTTGGGACATAGTGTAGCATCCTGTATTTAAATTAATTTTAATTATGTATTATTAACTCTTTTATATACATGTGAATGATCCTTTGGTGATTCGGGTGGTCCGAATCGATTCTAGTTGATAAATAGGAAGTTTTGGTTCCTTACGATTCGTTAATTCGAGCTAACTTTGAGCTATCGTAATTCCTCCGTTATTTATCCAATTAAAATTTTGTTCATGTGTGTGTTTATTATTTGTATCATTCTACAACTTTCGTGTTTTGGCCAAAAGCAAATTCGCACTCCTCGTAGGTCAAAACAGGGCTCGAAGTAGGCCCATCGCTAAATTCTGGTTGTTTAATAGCATTTCGGCAGAGCGCTGTCTTTGGTGAACTTTTTGGGAAATATTTGTCCATAATTTAGGAAAACTTCCTCTTAGGAAATTATAGATATTTGAATTACCTTTCCGTTCATATAAAGAACACCTCAATCGGAGTTCCGAGTCAAAAGTTATGGCCAAAACAAAAACAGTGCTTCAGAACCAAAAAATCTGCGCGCGTTACTGTGGCAACCGACTTAAAATGGATTAAAGCTCGTTTTAGGCTCTTTTTCACCCATTTTCAACCCAACCTCTTCCACTAAACTCTAAAGAGCTCTAGAGAGAGAAATATAGGTGTTCTTGAGCGATCTTTATCTATTTTCACTCCCAATCGAAGGATTAAACATCAAAAATCATCTGAAACACCTCGTAGCTTACTATTCATCATCTTCTACCTTGAGGATTCTTTGGGGAAGGCTTGAAACATCAAATTTATTTCTTCTTTCTCACTCATAAATTGAGGTAGGGGTTTTCTTACTTTCAAAACCCGATAAAATGAGTTTATTACTTGACAATTCATGCGTTTGATTTATATAAAGTTAGAAAGTTGAATATATATATATATATATATTTATGATGTTGTATGATATGTGTGGTATTGAATATATGATTGGAGGCACAATATGACATGTATACTTGATATAAAGAGTTGTTTGGACTAAATAAGATACCCTTGGCGATATATCTACGACATGGTTGATAAAAGTGATTTATTTGTGAACTTTTTTATGCCAAAGGATGTGGTTGAACTTGGTAAAGTATATATGGCATAATTTGCTTCATGTGGATAACTAGCATCATGTTATGCATATTATATGTTACTATGGTGTCAACCGGAAGCTCGGCAACTTTCAAAAGGCATGGAAGCTCTATTATGGCTTATGACTCTTGTTCAAGTATCTGGTTCTCAGAGGCTTGTATCATTTATCTATGTACTAAAGAGCTAATGGCTCTTGGAAACCAAAAAATGAATTGAATGTATAGTGCTTGCCGGTATGGAAAAATAGGTAGGGCTCAATGCCCTTGGGTTGAAAAGCCCTAAACCCCTGGGGGAGCAACGTTTGGCCGCCTATAAACCACCGGTGTGGAGCCCGGGAGCCTAAGCAAATTGGCAAGGCACTATGATTTTGCGATTATCTGTATTTATATGGGATCGGAGTGAATGATCCCAGGGCTATTGTTCTCTATACCTGTGTAAGATCGGGACAATTGATCCCAGGTTGTGATATCTCGGCAACAATGGAATCTAGTCAGCAATGGAATCTAGTCATCACTCAGGTTTTCTATTATACGGTAATCGGTTGACACGGGAGGTAACCTGCATTAGCACGTTCATGCATGATCACTTGATGAATTTTGAATTTTTTGTTGATATTATTGATATTAACATGGTCTAAAAGATATGTTTATAAACTTGTTTTTTTGAACATACGGTCTATATTCCCCCTATTGAGCAAATGGCTCACCCTGGGTTTTTTTTTCTTTAAAACATTTCAGGTACTCACGAGTCCCACGAGGACAAGAATACGATAGGGTCAGGGACGATATACAGGCTCTGATACTACGTGTATATCTTGGTTTTTTATGATATATATATATATATATATATATATTTTCGGGATGCCCCAGCTAGCCCGAGGAGTTTATATACTTTGGTTATATCTTGGTTTGGATTGTATGTATATGATACATGTTAGAATGTATAATATATTTGATACCCTATGCATTATGATATTTGCTATATCAATTGTTGTTGACTTATTTCCCTCTACATACCTATCTTAGTCCTACTAAGATAGGTTAGTAACGCTCCAGGTGTTAATTACAGGTGTTAACCTGTACATTAAGGCGGGGGTGTTACACATAGTGCCCTAGGTGCAAGACCCGAAACTGTGCATCGAAACTAACAGGAGGCCCTGCTGCCGCCTGGATGAAAGGCACCGAAATGCAGACCTGATTTTACACTTGGCTAGTTACGAGTTCTTGAGATGATCGCCAAGGGCAAGACATTTTAGATGATAGAATTGTGATACAACGTTGAACGAACTAACCAACAATTTTAAATACATATATACTAAATGGAAGTATGTATTTTCTTATTAAAGGATTAATTGTATCTTAGCGATACTTCTTCTATCGTACATATGGGTTTTATAACTACTTTATGTTATTAGTGAGATTACCGTCTTATTTTCAATTAACTTATATCTTATCATATTTTGGGGATGGGAAAGCATCAACATGCATGTTATAAAATGATATTCATTTCAAAGGAAATTACTTTCATTATTGCGGCCGCTTGAATCGTATTTTTACATATAAAACTTTATAGTTCCCACTAAGCATGTGTTTGGCTCATTCCCATCTTCCCAAAATAGTTTTGTAGGTGTTCTTCGAGGGATGGCACCTATACGGGTCTAGGAAGCCTCTGATAGTTTGGAACTTTATAGTCGTCCAAAGATGTCTTAGTACTTGTATAATTTATGTATTTGAACACCTTGTACCCTTGGTTTCAAACTAATTCAAATGTCTCATTTGTCCTATAAATGTTGTAAAACTCATTAATTTTGCTTACGACCTTGTCGGAGGCATTTAACTGTATAAACATTTGTACTTTTGATAATTGGATACAAATACATGTGAATATGGAGTTTGATTCAAATGTTTGGACATCTGTAGGTTTTGGATTTGCTAAGTTTATAGACTCTGCATGCCAAAAAAATTCTGAACGATGTTTTTATACAAGAAATGTTTTAGATACTATGTAATGTGTTTTAATTTAAACCCGCTGTCGCGTACGACACCATGATTAACCAGGTCCCAGAGGTGAAGTCCTTTTAACGGGATTCGGGGCATCACACCATAGGGCTCAATTTTATGCACAAGTCATCCTTATGAGGTTATGTTAATTGTTTCTCCTAAGAGAGGCAATGAGAGAAATGGTGATTTATGAACTGACATTTACCGAGGAAGATCTCAATGGGGTAGACACCCCCACACAATGATGCTTTGGTCTTGATGGTCAACATTTGCTATATTAATGTTAAGAAAATACTTATTGACACTGTTAGTTCCTCTAAGGTCATGTAAATTAACTTATCTACCCAATAACAGCCCTACCTTCCCAAGAAGTTTGTCCGATCATCTGAGAATCTGATTTACAGTTTTAGTGAGGAAGCAGTCTAAACGATCCTTATCGTTAATGTTGTTTATAATGAAGATAGACTCCCCTATAATGCAATTTTTGGTAGAAATCATTTAGGTGAGATGAAGGCAGCTGCATCTCTTTTCCATCAAAAATTGAAGCTCCCATCTCCAAAGGAAGTAGCGGTAGTTAAAGGCAAGTAGGAAGATGCAAGATATTGCTTTAACTTAACAATTTGGGGAGCCCTATCCGAGAAGCCCACTCCTCCCCCATAATAAAAAAAAAGATTACAATAGTTTCAATGGAAGTATGATTAGTCAAGGGAAATTATGTCACGGGAGATTGGATTTGGTAGGCTTCTAGGGTGAAATCCAAGGTAGAATATATTTTTTTAAACGTAAACCGTCGTCAAAAAAACTTAAACCTAGGAGTTGTCGAATGATATCAAAACCAATGAGGATATCTTTCTGTGGGAGAGAAGTACTAAATACTTTATGACGAATTGTTTTCCCTAGGAAAGATTTGGAGTTGGGTAGCCTTACTGATTTTATCAACCATAAGGGTATCACCATTTGCAACTTGGAATCAAACTGAACACCTAAGCCAATAAGACATAGGTAATTTAGAGGGATTCATGAATGACCTTACTGAACCAGTATCAAAGAAAGCTATCATTTGGACTGGTTTATGGTAGGATTTTCTAATAAGAGAAACCTTTGCCAAGGGAACCGGGGCTGCATCAAGAGATAGACATTCTTGTAACAAGCTTACCATTGGTAACTCAGATTCGGGTTCAGACTCTGAAGGGGATTTTGAGGTAAATCTGAATGAGAGTTTTCTTCGTTGTAAGAATAATGAATTTCCATTATGCTTTTCGGAGAAGCTTGTTCTTCTGCAGAGAGAACGGACTCAATATCAGAGTCAGCTATGTCTGGATGATGTTTTTGGAGGAGTGCCATGGACACTTCTTTCTTCTTTGCATTAGGACAATTTTTGGCGAAATGTCCTTTTTTGTGACAATGAAACATCCGTTAGTGCATTTTTTCCTGAAATTTCTTTTTTTGACAAATTTTCAGGAGTTTTTCTTCTTAAAACGCCGTTGGTTGGAGTGCTTCTTCCTTGGCTTGTCATCATCGTAAAACTTACGTTTGGAATGTCTAGAACGTCGTGAATGCGTTCCTTTCCTATGAGATCTACAGTCACATTGCTTGTCATTCTTGCATTTAATCTTCATCCAATCTTTGTTACAAGAGGAAAAGATCTTTGCACTATTCTTCTGGATATTTTCCATCAGTGTCTGCTGATTGCACATGCGTTCAATAGAATCTATGAATAATTCCTAAATATCTGCAAAAGATAGATCATTGAATTCCTGCTTCTGGATTTTGATGAGTTTTTTTGCTTCTACTACTAGCGGATCTGGAAATGAATGGAAGATAATCTGTTTAAGATTGATATCATCAATTTTTCCTAGAACGTAGAATTGCTTAGAGACATGCTCATAATGCTTTTCGGGATCCTTGAGATCTAGCGAACAACATTTCATATTCAGAAGTTCATCTCTCATGATGTCAAGGTGGCGAAGGGGCTTGCCAACAAATTCAATGTACATGAGACCAAGGAATTTGTCAATTGTTTCTTGCTTTTGGAGGATTGTCATGCCCCGTCTTCCTTTTTCCGCGTTGACCTTCTCTTAAGCCCGGTATGGCTTAATCTCCGTCTGAGAGCGAGCATTGGAACCCGTGCCCTTCGCACTCGAACGGATAGTTCTAGTATGTCATGTTAGTTATATTTAGTTTAAGGGAGTGATCGTTACGTTATTCGGGTGGTTCGGGTTGAAACCGAAGCGTAAATCGCGTGTTTCGACTTTTCGCGATTCGTAGATTTCTAATCAACTTTGAGAGGTCATAACTTCTTCATCCGATATCCAAATGACTCTCCGTTTTTGGCCACGTCTTCATTTCTTTTCCCTCTACAACTTTCGTGTTTGGGCCAAGTCGAGATTCAACCGTTTCGAGGTCCGTTTCGGGCTCAGAAAGCATTTTCTGTTGCAGTGACTTCCATGATCGATCATGGAAGGGCCATGATCGATCATGGTCCTCCAGAGAATTCCAGAACGCGTCATGATCGATCATGGGGGACCCATGATCGATCATGGTTCACCTATAAGTCGATTTTGAGCGTTTTTAACCCGTTTTAAGCCATTTAACACCCCAAGCTCTCCATTTTTTAGCATCCAACTTAGAGAGGGAATAAGGAAGGGTCTAGAGAGCTCTAGAGAGAGATAGAAGAGATCATACACATCTCTCATCCCTCATCCAAGATTTGTGTCTCGAATTGCTTTCTCCTTCACTATTCATCATCTTTGCCGCTTTCTTCTTCTGTGAAAGCTTGCGTTGGAGCTTGGGCTTGGGCAATACAGCTTCTATGCTTCATCAACTTACGGGTTCGACTTGTCTAAGGTGGGGACACTATTACAAAAACTTGTTTTCCAACGTTTGATTGATGATTAGCGATTTAAATTACAAATTGGGGATTTTGATCAAAAGCATGTGTTGTTTGCATCTCTTGGGGTTTGGGCTAGATAATTCTTAGATTAATGATAGATATTGATAGATTATCACTCCTACAGCGTGATTGATTATCTAGTTCCACGATTTAGCATGCGTATCTAGAGGTTCATGTGAAACCAACTCCGTAGCTATCCGTAAGACTTATAAATTGTGGTTTTTAGGTCTTGTGCGTATAGATGGATGATTCTGGATTATTAATGATAAAGATACACATCTATACCACTAGATACGATCGAAGGATATTATTTATGGTATTGTGAGAATCCGCAAATGCGACCCCCGGGTCTCGTCCCCGTTCGTTGGGCGTCCTGAAACGTCGGAAGGGATCCCGTCGTTCCATTTGCTTGTAGTTTGTGTTGATAATTCACATCGAGTGTCCCTACGTCTATTTTAGATGCAAAGGGGTTCGTTCAGAGTCGCCAGTACGTTTTACGAGAAAACGGACAAAAAGGGGTGTGTAAGGGGAAAGGCTACAGATAAGCCTTTCTTTACACGTTTGTCTGCGAAACCAGGATTCTATAAGGTTCGGGAACTATATTACGGTTTGGGAAGGTGTTAAGCACCCATTCCTCCCTTTCGGTCTCTAGTGGTCTTATATGTTTATTCTATGTTGAAAAACTTGGATACTTTTACTGACAGTCTACTACTTTTCAAATTAAAACCCTAATTTCTGGGGGAAAACGGGAAAGGGATAAAAACCTTTGTGTTCCGAGATCCTGTGTTTTTATTATTGAAAGATGTAAATACGAATGACAAAAACCTTTTATTTTGAAAGAGTATCCCGTATTATTTCCTCAGATAATGACGGTTTTCTCGTGTTGTGATTACTTTTGTAAAAGTTCGGATCTTGTATTGGAACTAATTTAATGTGGAATCAGAACTCTTGAGGAGAGTTATCAGACACGTCGCAATCTATAGAGAAGACAGGATATGTTGATTTTAATTCCTAGATAAGTCGTATCAGTCCGGGTTTTGAAAATAGAATTTTATCCGGACGATAGTCTACTTATTCTTCTGGTTTTGCAAATGGTTTTATCAGGGTCTTTTATTTTGAAGATGGTAGACTATTTATAACTTGGCAATAAGTTTATTCAAATAAAACGTGGACAAAACAACAGAAATAAAACAAGTACACAGACAAACCTGATTTCGAGCGCGTTAGAAACCTAGCACAACCATGTTGCCACTTCGCTTACTAGGACGAGTTCTAAAAGTCTACAATAAAACTAATATGCAAATATCTTATTTAATTACTAGAAGAAACTTTATTTACCTTCCCGACGAGAATAATAATAAGAAAGAGAATATAATACGGCAGAGAGATCTCCGTCGATAATAATCTTCTCCTTCTTCAGATATTTCTGAGAATTCGATTCCCGAGACCGGACACGTCGAGTGTCGAGAATAGATTCGATAATTCTTCAGAAATAAGACAATAATAGAAAATACTAGACGAAAGATCAGAAAATCAGATCATAAACCCGCAATTCTGCTCTAAAACTACTGTTTTTTGCTGTGATGTTGGTGTCCTCTATCCCTTGGGGGTGATGGCCTATTTATAGTGACGAAAGGGCATATGTCGCGCGACATTTGGGTGTATGTCGCGCGACAATCTTGACTGTCGCGCGACATTTTGGTTAATGATGATGTGGTGGGGCATATGTCGCGCGACATGTCCCTGGAAAATGGGATTGTCGCGCGACATACTTGAATGTCGCGCGACATTTGGGTTAATGATGATGTGGTGGGGCATATGTCGCGCGACATTTGGGTTAATGATGATGTGGTGGGGCATATGTCGCGCGACATGTGGGTTAATGATGATGTGGTGGGGCATATGTCGCGCGACACGTCCCTGGAAAAGGGGATTGTCGCGCGACATACTTGAATGTCGCGCGACATTTCACTTTAAAAACATGTTTGTTTGGCCAACAAACCCTTTCGGGGCAGTTTCGGTGTGTTCGAGTGAGTTTCAAACTCAAAAACAGTACTTTCGAAGGTCGTTAGGGTTCTTGCGGGGGTCACGGATCGGGGTGTCTACAGGTATGTATGATGAGAACCCACTACGGTGGAATGGTAAGCCTTAGTGTACGAGTCTACTGGCTTGCGTAGAGCGCGCTAGGCACTAGTAACGAGAGTTTAGTCTCGATACTCTTTAAGAACACATAAAACATAGTTATCAGGGTATGGATTTCCCATGGTCATGAATACGAACATCTAGGCGAGTTGTGTTAGTATGCCGGATGAGCTAGAATCGTAACAACCAATACATGGCTTAATAGGATGACATGAGTATCATCATAAGAAACATAATGAGATATATGACGTTAATAATGAACCAATTGGCCTTATTATGAGAATGATTATGTGACGATAAACGTATGGAGTATACGAGTGATGAATACTCTTGTAGAAATGATTGACGATGATGATAAATGGATGAGTGGGCGCTTGTATGATTATATATGTGATGCTTAGCCATATGTGTGATGTATGATTGATGATGATGATGATATTCATTGAGGGAAATGAATAAATGTGATGTATGTTACTGTGATCACACATATGGGCTGGATATGATGATTTACCGAGCACCGGGTAGCTCCCCGTGACTCGAAGGAGGGCCGCCTATTGCCGCCCATGGGTGAACAGGCCCTAAACCGTGCACGGGAAAATGAAGTCGGTGACTCCGCCGGTGGTTGTGTGTGCCCACAAAAGAGAGCCCACTCTAGGTATCTTGCCTTCCGACAGGACTATGTGTTCTCGGTTAGACGAGTTTCCCTGGCAGCGGAGCAAGTCTCGTGTGCCACTACTTTCCAAATGGTGAGTTTCCCGGGAAGTAGTTGGGCTACTAGTGGTCATTACCCTACTACGGTATCGCCTGGTGTAGTTCCTTCTAGAGTGTCGAGATGGCTTGTATGAGGTGTTCTCTTCGTTAACTATTCGGAGTTTATTCCTGGGAAAATGTCCTGCACGGTTATCTCCGAATGAATTACTTAGAAAACAAGTCCCTGAGCCACTCCCCACTCGGAGGAGACATGAAATAAGAACCTTGGACCTTTCGAGATCCGTTGTTCGGGATCTGTACTGACCGCGGGGTGAAACTAAGGCACTATACTGGAGATATGATACGGATTGTTGTGTTGTGGATGTGAATTGTTTATATTATCATTATTATTGTATTGTATCATATCTTGTATGGCATGGTTGATTATATGTTGCCTCGAGCGAGTGTACCTTTAGTAAGAACAGTGATATAGACACTATCGTAAAGGAACATAATATACACAGGAAAGCGTTGGCCAATCATAATGTATTAACAGATAAAGTGAAAAGCATTGATAGCTAATGGCCATAGAAACCTGGTATACAAGTGTGAGTATGTGGCTTGGTTGTGAGAACGAAGTAGAGATAAGGCCTTGTAGGTGGCCAAGTATGGAATTCATAACGTACTATAACTAAAGAGAAAATAATAGATACTTGGCCAACTGTCACAACATACGGTATAGGTACCAGATAGCATAGTATAGCCTTGAGTTACACTTGAGAACGGACTCAAGTAGGTTTATATCTACGATTCCCTAGTAATGTGAGAATTGGCTCAAGGTATTCCTTGGGAGGTTTACAGATGGGATAGGTTGATTGGATAGTCAGCTTCCTGGTGACTAGGATGGGATTCATAGTGGGTTTTGCACACACGGGTGTGTGAGTTGCATTGCACTGTATGGTTTTCAAACTGCTGCATTAACGTAAAACAACTATTTTCTATATAAAACCTATATAGTTCCCACTGAGCCCGAATTTGGCTCACCCCGTCTTCTAAACAGTTTTGCAGGTCAAGCATCGGGGATTGGCACGTGGTCTACGAGTCTAGTAGCCTCTGATGTCCTATATCTTTTGTAGTCCTTGAACCAAGGACTTAGTTGTATATAATCTTTTGTTTTATTAAACTCTTTGTAATTATGTAATGGGCTATGGATTTGTACAAACGGTTTTTATATATAGATGTGGAGTTGGATATGATTGTGTTTGTGTGAATGTGCTTTGTAAACTTTACGGGTTTGGTTTTTATTTAAGTAAACTCCACATACCGAGCATTTGTAAAACTGGACATTTTATTGAAGAAAAGTTTTAAAAAGTCATGAATTTTATATTTTAAACCCGCCGTCACGCACGGCATCCGTGATTAACCGGGTCCCGGAGGTGAAAATCTCAGAACGGGATTCGGGGCGTCACAAGTTGGTATCAAAGGTATAGGTTCGATTTTCTTCACGTGGTTTATGGGTAGTTACACATGTTGGGGAAGTATTACGAGTGGAATCCAATTGAGTCTCGAGTTGTTTCGCGCTAGGAATCACTCATTTGCATATTACACCATTGTCTTATGAGCATTTAGCATTTATATTCTCTAAGGAGGTGTTATCTTAGTGACATAAGCACCACATTTCCTTTAGTTCATGAGAGTTCGTATTAGTATCGACTCCACTCTAGGAATAGTGGAGAAGGTGGATAGAGTAGTTTGATCAGAGTAGCGCAGCGGAATCGTAGTGGGACCATTGGTTTGGATATTTATGAGTATAGTGTAAGTAAGTCTCCGGTGATAGGTCGTCTCGAGGAAAGATGTTTCCTCCTTTCTTCATTCTATAGGTGTTGACCATTTTTATAATTTGTCTTATTGGTGATT
>JAKCWG010000185.1:0-200000 GCA_021464415.1 Lonicera japonica | reverse complement strand
TTTTTTTACATATAAAAAAATTAATAAAAAAAATGAACCAAAGTCATTGGAACAGAACTCCGGCGGTGGAATATATATGCCTCCATCCATCTCGTAAGCAATTGATCCATAAAATAACATCTCATGCCATAAAATAATGATTAGTGAAATAAACGTGCGAAAATTGTAAAATAAAACCATAAGCACATATTCATAAACTAAGGGGAAAAGAGAGAGTTTAATCATAAAAAATTAAAATAAATGTGCTAGGGAGAGAAAAAAAAACAAAAAAAGGAACAAGGACAAGTCCATTATCTTAAACTCCATTTTCATCTTCATTTTCACCATCAACAAATGCAATAAACAAAATGAGGTATTAATTTTGTCAATTAAGTACTACATTGTAGACGAATGTGCCGACAAATGTTCACATATGTACCAGTTTTACTACGCCCAAAAGTTGTAAAATAAAATCATAAGCACATATATATCCAGAATTTAAGGGAAAAAAAGAGTTTAATCATACAAAATTAAAATAAATGCGCCGAGGAGGAAAAAAAAGGAATAAGAATAAGTCCATCATCTTAAACTCCATCTCCATCTTCATTTTCACCATCATTTACCCAAATGCGATAAACATAATGAGGTACTTACTTTGTCAATTAAGTACCACATTGTACACGATGTACCGATAGATGTTCATATACATTGCGTAGTTAAGATCGGTACAAAAAAGTTACAAACTGGTTGTTCTTTTATTTAGGGCTGGGAAAATAGAACTAGGAACCGGTCTGGACCGATAAAAATCGGTTCGGTCCGGTTCTTCAAAATTTTTTAATTTTTTTTAACAGTTCGGTTCTTGTCATTTGTTAACGGTTCTTAATATAATTTCTTTCCAATAACCGTTAAGGAAGCGTTATTGAACTTTTCATTCTAAGCTCTATTCCAATACTTAAGAACCGAACCTTAGAACCGTTATTTCTTTACAATAATCGTTAATATTTTGGTTTTTCTCTTATTAACTGTTAACCAATAAACCGAAATAACCAAATAACCATTAATATTTTGGTTTTTCTTTTGTTAACGGTTAATCGATAAACCAGAGGGACCGAACCGTTAGAACCAGTTTGGTTCTTAAACGGTTCTTCACTTTTTTATACTTAGAACCAAACCGTTATAATTTAATGGTTCGGTTAACGGTTCTTCGAAAATTGGTTAGAAACCGAACCAGTCCCAGCCCTACTTTTATTTAAGACCGGTATGAATGAAATAGGATTGGTTAATAATGGCAGTAGAGTGAGCATGAAAAAAGACAAAAAAGGGCATAACAAAAATTGATAGCTGTTTTTGCAAATCTATAATACAAATCAAGGAAATATGATTCACTGATTTGACTGCTGTCTATAACAATTCAAAGGTTACCATTGTCTAGACTCTAGAGAAATCCAATAATCTATTTTTTTTCTAGATTACTATATTGATAGTGTCAAATGATTCGAGCAATACCTAATAATTATCTAAAGTACACTTTTTGGTAATTAAATTACTGACAGTGCCTAACTAGTAATTTTTTGTTGTTTCTGTGCCCTGCACGTAAATTCCTCAAGAATAAAAATGAGTCCATTATCTACGCATTTATTTTGAAATGAATAGTAAGCAAAATTACTGCTTGTGAGTTGAATGTTAAAGCGGGCTAATTTTTAATTTGGTTTGAAAATAGGATTTTTGGTAATGTATTATTATCATATCTTATTGAACTAAATTTTTAGTACGCCAAAGACCAAGCTTCACTATATCAAAAATTTTAATACAATAAATTGTAATAAATTTTGTGTACTAAAATTTCAATACAATAATTAATACAAGGATATTGATAAGATAAACGTACCAAACCCATCCCAAAAAAAATATTTGTATGTTGAAGGGTGATCTTTGTTTGTTTTGAAAGTTCTTGATTGATTGTAGTGGCAGAACTTTGAGAAAATGGGACCCCCAAACCACTAGCCAATGCCCCTTTTTATTTTTTGGGAATTAGTCAAAGATATCCTTACACTATATTAAGATGAGATTAATCATCTACTTGTTATAACTGTCTATCACATACAATTGCAGCAGAAATTCTAGCGGGCGCTCAATCCCTATTAACCGGAGTATTTTTGCCAAAAGTAGGCCACTTTTTAAATTTAATAGTCAAATTAATCTATTTTTCAACATATTTACCAAATTAGCACACTTTTAAATATAGTGATTTGGAATCACTATTTTTCCCTTAAAATAGTGATTCGACATATATTCCTACACTATATTAGGATGTGACTAATTATCTACTTTTTATGGCTATCTATCACATACCACTACAACAGAAACTCTAGCGGGCGCTCAGTTCTTATTGACTGGAGTTTTTTGCCAAAGTAGGCCACTTTTTAAACCTAATAGTCAAACTAAGCTATTTTTCAACATATTTATCAAATTAGCACACTTTTAAAAATAGTGATTTGAAATCACTATTTTTTCCCTTAAAATAGTGATTCGACATAAAAACGTGATTCAAAAACACTATTTTTCTCTTAAAATAGTGATTTGAAATCACTATTTTTAAAAATGTGCTAATTTAACAAATATATCGAAAAGTGGTTCAATTTGGGAAAAAAAAACCTATTGACTGAGGTCCTCAAGGGATTTTGGTTAGCCACTTATGCACATGTGGCATCCTAATCTATTTAATTTATTTGGGCGCACATTATTTTGAGCCCCTTCACCAGCTTCCAAAATTGCCAAGTAACTTGATTACTTGTTTTTTGTAAAGCATGAAATTTGTATACCACTCCTCCTTTTAAGTGGTAACTTATCTATACTATATATAAAAGTACGAATAATTTTAGTATTTTTTCATGTTTTTTGAAGACTCTTTGATTTTATACAAAAAAAAATTTAAGATTTACATTAAATAAAACAATGTAACTCCATATGTTTTTATATAAGTATTAGTATTCCAAATAAATTCAAATTCTACTCTATTTTGCTAAAATAATTAAACAAAATTTTCAAGCTAAATTTACGTTAAATAAAATAGTATAAGACTATAAGCATATAACTCCATATATTTTTATATTGGTATTAATTAGTATTCCAAATAAATTTAAACGCTACTTTATCTGGCTAAAATAATCAAACAAGTAAGAATTTGCATTAAATTATGTGTTATATATAAGACTTTTATATAATCTTATAACAAACTTCCCAAGAAGAAAGCTATTTAATAAATGGTATTAAAATTACAAGGCTTTTAGGTCACTAAAAAAATCAAATGAATTTTACACTTGATACTATGTTTTATTTATTTGTTTTTATTTTTATTTCATACTAATTATTCAATTCTTAATTATATATATTTATTAATGAATTTAATGACATTTGTAAAGTATTAAAAGCACACGTGCAACGCATGTACACAAAAACTAGTTCCCCAAAAAAGGTCATATTTAAGAGTAATTTTAACCACTAATTTTCTGCTAATGATGGAATATAATTATACCATCACTAGGGCTTCCTTACGACGCATGTTGCACATGCACAACCTCCTAAGAATGTGCGTGTCAGTTTCTTAGGGGGAGTGGCCATTACTTCCTCCTTTAAATTGATACCTTCTTCCTTTCTCCATTAATTACTTTGCCAATTTTCATCTTCAAACTTCACTTCTTACATCCCTCTAAACTCTATTTTCTTAGAGCTCAAGGTTGCCGAGTTCTCCTTTTTTTTCTTCTTAAGGTACCATTCTTGTAACACCCCATGTTTTGAATATGGCGCAATTGGGCTTTGGGTAGTGAAACTAAGTTTTGGGCCATATTTGTTTGGTTCAAAACATCTAGAAACCTTGTATTATCATATTACATCTGTACGAATGGCCGTATTGGCATTATAATGCATATTGTGGATTTTGTGGTACACCAACTTGGGTTGATTTGGCATTACCTGATCATGTTGGTTAATTGTTGGATTTCGTTATAAATATTGTGTTATATGGCTCAAATTGTTCTTCTGTTTAAGTAGTATACTTGGCTGCCTTTGTATATATTATTGCGCTTTGATAGGTCCATGTTTGGTCTCATGTGAGGGGGAGGGTAACTTGGGATACATGTATCCTGAGTAAAAGGTTCAAAATTATGCATAGTAAAACAGTGGAAGGCTCTACTGCTGCATGGTTGAAAGTCCACAAGAGACCTGGGATTCTACTTGGGTAGTTGCAAGATTACGACTAAAGTCCTAGATATATGTACACTTGTAGACGAAATAATTGTATGGTGCCATGATTAATCATTTAACCAACATAATTGGGTAGGATTGTACAGTATAACAGGTGTGTGTTATTCACGATTGATGTGACGAGCAAAACTTGGATTTTTATTGCATATCAAAAATGTATTTTGATATAAATGGTGCACGTATGTTGTTTACTAGTAGTTTCCTTATAAACGAACCATATAGTTTCCATTAAGTCCAATTAGCTCATTTCTTGTATTTTTCTGTATAGGTACATCCACAAGTACTCAAGGCCGAGGAGAGGGAAAGATTGATGACATGTAGTTTGCCTTAAAACATATACCACATGCACTCCCTTTAGGGTCATTGATTTATATTTTGACCATTCGAATATTATAATAATGTTTTACTAAGACTTTAGTTGTATAATTAATACTTTTGTACTTGCTTTGGGACCTCATTGGAAGATAGTTGGTACCATTGTATAATTAAGAACTATGTATGTATTTAATTATGTTCTAACTCTTATTTTTTGGATGTATGGTATTGAGTTGGACAATGGACTTCTTGTTCGACTCTCGTTTATTTACATGGTGGATATTGTTACACATACCGAGTTTGAAATGTGTAAGTTTATAAAAACAGGTTTTTGTTAAAAATGTTTTAATTGGTTCTCCTATAACACACACACCATTGGCAAACGACTTCCTTGATTATCCAGTTCCACTGGCATTAATCAACCCTGCGAAATCGGCGAGTCACATGGTGAGACAATCAATTATCACCCAAACAGCATCATGCCTAGGTTGTGTCCTCGGCAAAACCAAAGAGAAGTCCATTGTGATATTTTTTCACTTCTAGTCCAGAATTAAAAGGGGTTGAAGTTGCTTGGCAAATCTTTTATACTCAATCTTGATCCTTTGACATAACAAACAATGAGAACATATCATTGTTCGTGCCAAAAATTATATTTTTTATGAAAAATCTTAGTATTTTGATTATGTCTACTTTAACCACATGACTTCTGATTCTATAATCTTTTTTCTCTAAAATTTCTACCCCATACACATTCCCATTAAAACTGTTGACAGGTCTCAATTACATCTCACTCATATTGGACCAGTATCAACATTTAATTTATCTATTCCATCTACATTTCACATACCTAAGTTGACTATTAATCTCATATAGGTTGGTCAATTATGTGGCTAAATGTTGTCTTTTCTTTTTCTAGTTGTCATGTATAGGATCCATGGATGAGACAAATTAATGGGATAAGCCATAAAGTTAGTCGTATATTTGAGCTCGTCCACCTTCATACACCATCAGATAACACCACCTCTACTTTCTCCACTGCTTTAGCCTTCTTTACTTCTTTCATGAAGCTATGGCATTCTTGGTTAAGTCATGTATCTAATGATAGGCTTAGGTCTTTTATTTATACTTGTAGATTAGGAACTGCCAAATCAGAAAATATCTCTTGTTTGTCATATCAACTTGAAAAATAACTTGCATTATCTTTTAATAAAAGTGATTCTATTTCCTCTACACCTTTTTTTATCTTATTCATTCTGATGTGTGGGAACCCTCTCCTGATTGCATTGTCCTTTAATAAAAGTGATTTTATTTCTTCTGCATCTTTTTGATCTTATTCATCCTGATGTGTGGGGAACCTCTCCTCATAGTACAATGGGGGATTTAAATATTTTGTTGTTTTTATAGATGATTACACATGTTTCACTTAGATATATCTCCTGAAAAATCATTCTGAACTACTACATATATATTACAATTTTGCTAAAATGATTTAAACCCAGTTTTCTTGATCAATCAAAATATTCTGTGCAAAAAAAAAAATCAAAATATTATGTGCTGACAATGCTATAAAATACAAATAATCTAATTTTCTAAAGTTTTTATGTCAATAAGGGACCATCTTTCACGTTTTAATACTCATGTATTGGTACATCTCAACAAAATGGTTGTGCCAAATGTAAACATTGTCATATTTTAGACATTGTCCGAACACTTCTCATATCCAGCGGATGTCCTGAACGTTTCTGGAGAGAAGCATTTCTTACTTCAATCTACACCATTAATCGTCATCATACTCTAGCATTTCAAAACCAATCACCCTATGAAAGGTTGTATGGTAATCCACCCAATTATAATATTTTGAAAGTTTTTGGATGTGTCTGTTTTGTTTTATTTTAGTCTCATGAACATTCTAAACTTAAACCTTATTCCCGTCTCTGTTACTTCTTGGGGTATGTGATAGAATATAAAGGCTACAAGTGTTGAGATCCAATTTCAAAAAGCTTCGTATGTCTCATCATGTCATTTTTTAAGAACACAAAAAGCTCTCATCAACCTCCAAATTCCATATCATTATCGATACCACTCTCCTATTCTGCATTAGCTCCACTGTCGATCTTTATCCTTTTGCCTCCCCTGCCATATCTCCGACCATTACTGAAATCCATAAACTAATTGTTGAAACTGCTCCCACAGAGCTTAGCCCATCTACCACTACCATTGATCAATCTAATGACCTATCTCTCGTACCGACAACGAACTATCCTGATGATGCTAACTCCTCCAACGATCTTGAAAACCAAACACCTCATCCTCATCTGTCCACTAGGGTAAAGGAGTTACCTCACCATCTTCATGATTATTATTGTTATTCTACTATATTTTCGCATCACAAACCATTTTCTTATAAAAGGATAGTTCTAATTATTTGTGGAAACAAACTATATCTGAGGAATTGCAGACTTTAGAAAAAGCCTAAACTTAGGAGTTAGTCAATCTTTCACCAGGGAAGGCAGCAGTTGGATGTAAATGGATTTATAAAATCAAAACTAAATCAAATGAGTCTATTGATCGATACAAAGCACGATTTATAGCCAAATGTTTTAATCAAGAATATGTGTAGACACCCCGATCCGTGACCCCCGCAAGAACCCTAACGACCTTTCGAGAACTACTATTTTTGGGTCCGGGACCCACCCGAGCACCCGAAACTACCCCGAAAGGATTTGTTGGCCCACAAACCTATTTTTAAGAGAGATTGTCGCACGACATATCATATTGTCGCGCGACAATCACTGATATGTCGCGCGACAATCCCACTATGTCGCGCGACAATCCCTCCTGACACCAGACCATCCACTCTCTGACACATTAGTCTGTCAGAAACATCACTTCAGCCGTTTGTCGCGCGACATAAGACACATTGTAGCGCGACACATGCCCATTTTGGGGAAATGTTGCGCGACAATCTTCCCCGAGCAGTATAAATAGGCCAACACCCCCAAGGGTTCAAAGACAGCAACTTGGGATTGAAGAATTCTAAGTTTAAAATTTGATTTTCTAGTCATTTATTCGAGCATTCTCTATTACCGTCTTATTTCTGAAGAGTTATCGAATCTATTCTCGACACTCGACGTGTCCCGTCTCTGGAATCAAATTCTCGGAAATATCTGAAGAAGGAAAAGATTATTATCGCCGAAAATCTCTCCGCCGCATCATATTTTCTTTCTTATTATTATTATTCTCGTCGGGAAGGTAAAGAAAATCCTTCTAGTATTTAAATCAGATATCTGTGTACTTGTTTTACTTCTGTTGTTCTGTCCACGTTTTATTTGAATAAACTTATTGCCAAGTTACAAATAGTCTACCGTTTCCAAAACAAAAGACCCTGATAAAACCATTTGCAAAACCAGAAGAGTAAGTATGTTATCATCCGGATAAAATTCTGTTTTCAAAACCCGGACTGATAAGACTTATCTAGGAACTAAAATCAACATATCCTGTCTTTTCTATAGACTGCGACGTGTCTGATAAAACTCTCCTCAAAGAGTTCTAGTTCCATATTAAATTAGTCCTGATACAAGATCCGAACTTTTACAAGAGTAATCACAACACGAGAAAACCGTCATTATCTGAGGAAATGATACGGGACACTCTTTCAAAATAAAAGATTTTGTCATTTGTATTTACCTTTTTCAATAAATAAAAACATTGGATCTCGGAACACAAATGTTTTCATCCCTTTCCCGTTCTTTCCCAAAATTAGGGTTTTCACTTAGAGAATAGTAGACTGTCAGTAAAAGCATCCAAGTTCTTCAACATAGAATAAACATATAAAGACCACTAGAGACCGAAAGGGCGGAATGGGTGCTTAACACCTTCCCAAACCGTAATATAGTTTCCGAACCCCATAGAATCCTGGTTTCGCAGACAAACATGTAAAGAAAGGTTTGTCTATAGCCTTTCCTCTTACACAACTATTTTGTCCGTTTTCTCGTAAAACGTACTGGTGACTCTGAAAGAACCCCTTTGCATCTAGAAATAGAACATAGGGACATGTGATATGAATCACCAAAGAAACTCCAGCAAATGGAACGACAGAATTCATTCCGACGTTTCAGACGCTCAACCGAACGGGGACGAGACCCGGGGGTCGCATTTGCGGATTCTCACAGTGGCGACTCTGCTGGGGACTGTTAGAAAACTAGACTCTTATATGTGGACTTTTGTTTATCTGTTGAATACTTGCTTTTACTGCTTTCCCTATTTATGTTAATTGATTGAGAAGAAACTTTTTTCTAAGAATGGGAGTTTTTCAAAAATACGTAATCAAGATAATGGTATTTGTAAAACCAAAACTTTCGAACTTTACATGCACTTTCACAAATCATGCATTGGTTCTACGAGTGTGAAAATTACCTTCAAACCCTCGGAAGTATTATAAGTGAGTAGGGAGTTGGCTTGCTTGGGCCAACATAAACCGAAAGCATTTACTTCCACTCTCCTAGGCCAAGTACGCCCCCGAGGTATATCGAGTGACGAGAACACTCACGTACCTGGGAAGTATATCAAAAGGCTCTTGCACGTACCCGCCCCTGGGGTATATCGCAGGGTCTTGCCAAAAAGGAGGGAGCCTGAAGCCTTAACCGTTCGTACACCTGCGCTGCATGTAAGATTGAGTCAGCTAAAACACTTGTCAAAAAGCCGTAGGGGATGTACCACCTTACGGCTTACTTTCCAACACCTTTTTTTAAAAAAAATCCGAGGCTCTTCTCGACAATTTTTAGTGGTTCTTTTGGCAAAAATCGAGTCACATCACAGTCTTCCTTCATCTTCGCCAAGTGATTTCGTCTACAGTCGTAAAGCAACGACAGACTGGAAGGTTGGGCCGGTCGAGATCACACCGGGAGATTAGTGAGACCAAGCACACCTGAAATGGCCGATGAACGCGAGAACCGAGAGACAAATCAGAGCCTAGCCGAGGCGTCTGCAGTTCAGCCGACTTTAGCCGAAATGCACCGTCTGTTAACGACCGTCAGCATGAACCTAGCAAGCCTCACAAACGAGCAACAGAATACCCGAGTCCGAGTAGAGGAATTGTCAGCCGTACGGACCGCGCCACCGGGGTTTGAATGACTACCACCAAATCGAGATCAAGGGCAATCATCGCAAGTGCTTCCCCCAGTTCAAGGAACCAATCTACCCCAAACGGGTCCCATCATAGCCAGTCCTGTTCAAACTGACCCCAACAATCAGAACCAATGGGCCCCAAATTCAGGCCCTACTTATCAGCAACAAGAACCACCCATAATTTGGCCACAACCTCAAGTACAACCCGTCTTTGACCCCCAATACCAACCATGGCCACAAATTCCCGCAAGACCTATTCCACCATCGGCCCCAGTAGCCCCTCCCAATGAATACCCAGACATCAACCGACTCTGGGTAGTGTATGCAGAATCAGTTATAGCTCGGGAACAGCCCGACGAAGTGTCAAGAGAGAGCGAATAGATGAAGAAACTGAAAGAGCAGATGAAGGTTCTGCAAAGAGGGATTTCTCTGATAAAAGGGGCAGACGAGATCACGGATATGAATGCTTTCTCCCTCTACCCAGAAGCAAGATTACCCCAGGGATTCAAACTCCCTTCCATCACTAAATTCACAAGAACCACGCCTCCTAAAACCCATCTTCAATCCTACATCAGATCCGTGCAAGTATCCTGGTGTGGAGAGCCGGAGTTGGCCCAAGCCTTGAGATGGTTTTTTGATCTAGAAAGACACCACACGAAGACTTGGGGAGATATCGTGAAGGAGTTCATGACCAAATACGAGTCCAACGAGGATTTAGAAATTACCCGTAAACACCTGAAAATGGCCAAGCAAGGCGAGAAAGAAAGCTTCAGCGATTTCGTCACGCGCTGGAGAGAGATGGCCTCCCAAATGTCCACACGGCCTGATGAAGAAGAACAGTTGGAGATCATACAGAAGAATTTCATTCCGGCCGTACTGAGTTGCATGGGGAAGCATGTATTCCCACACTTCAGAGCCCTATTGAGTATGGGATCGCAAGTAGAGGAAGAATTGGCCAAGAAAGTTAAAACCGACACTAAGAAAGCCTCATACACCGGGAGAAAGACAGCCACTCCAGCCGTAAATCAACTAAGCTCATACCCCTACCAACAAAACCCATTCCAACAATCACAACAAGCCCCTCCGATGAGTTGGCCTGCACAAGGAGACTCTTCAAGCACCGAGGCTAAGAGGAGGAGAAACTTCTGCACCCTCCCCACTACCCTGGTCAAAAGCCTGGAACTACTCCGAATGGCCGGACTGATCACTCCACTCAACCCGCGCCCCCCACCAAACCCTATTTCCAGCACCTGGAGAATGAATGAAAACTGTGCATACCATCAAGCAGCGGGCCACGACATGGAACGCTGCTTGGCCCTTCGCCATAGTATCCAAGACCTCATTGAAGCCGAAACCATCCCCGCACCCGGCGGACCCAATATTACCAACAACCCCCTTCCCAACCACGCTCCACCTACGGGGATTAATGCCTTAACCACGGAAGAAGAAGGTTTTGATCCCGTAGGACTCATTCGAGATGACCTGGCCTGCAAGGCACCCGCAGTACTACCAGTGAAGGCTCAAGTAGCGCCAGGCCTCAATCCGATAATCGACCAATGGATGGCTAAAATGAACTTCCTACCCGGGTAGGGTTTAGGAAAGACAAATCAGGGAATCTCACAGCCACTCACAATAAAAACCAATCCCAAAAATCTGGGATAGGATGGACCCAGGAGAAGAAGAAACAGCCGTGGAAACCACAAGGTCCCCCTAAGAAAACAATTTGTATGACAGAAACCTCCCCTGGGACTTTCAGTTGGTCGGAAGAACCAGAGACATCAGAAATCTCAGAGGGATCAGACCTAGCATCCCTTTGGATACAACAGATTACCCGCTCAGGAAGGGTATACCAACCACCACCAATAGACACCGAGAAGACGCCGCCCCCTAAGGAAATATGAGAGGATCGAGTACTGGAGCAGTTGAAGAAAACTCAGGCACACATCACCATTTGGGGCCTCTTGGTTGCCTCCAAACCTCACAGGACCGCTTTCATCAAACTTCTAGACGAAGCCGTTATATCACCGGACTCCACACCAGAGCAACTGCCAAACATGATTGGGTCGCTTACAGTCCAAAGAAGTCTGTCATTTTCGGATGAAGACTTGTCTCCATTGGGGAGAAAACACAGCCTGGCTCTCCATATCACTGTTCGGACCCGAGGAAAAATCCTGCCATAAGTCCTCATCGACAACGGGTCAACCATAAACGTCTGCCCCCTAAAGACCGCCAAATGTCTGGGTATCTTGGATTCAGAGCTTTCCCCGTTAGCTGTGACTGTTAGGGCCTATGACAATACCAGGATGGCCGTTCTGGATTCCCTAAAACTAGATCTCATGGTCGGTCCTGGAAATTTTTCGGCCGACTTCCAAATCATAGACATTCCCTTCAGTTTTAACCTCCTGTTGGGAAGAGCATGGCTACACGACATAGGAGCACTCCCCTCCTCCTTACACCAGAAGATCAAGATACCGTTCGGAGGGAATATAATCACCATCCAAGGAGATCCTGAAAGGACCTTGGCAGATCTAGAGTTACCTGTTTTGGGCATCGGGAGCCAGAGCATACAGTTGGGGGGCTTTTCTTACGAGCCTCAAGTACAAACTCTCACCACCCAAAGAATCGAGTATCTACCCCCTAACAATATCCCCGGTCTCAGCACCAAGATCACAAACATGCTGAGAATGATGAAATATTTACTTAGAGCCAGTCTAGGAATGGGGCAGCCAGGGTTACTCCAAGCCCTAGAACCAGTGACGAGGCACGAAAAAGAAGGATTGGGGTACCAACACACCGCAGAAGACAACCAAGAGAGAAGGAGCCGAGGGCCTCATTATCCGAGCTTTAGCTCTCTGAATGGATTTTTCGTCAAAAAAGGAGAAGACTTTTCCTTTTGCGGCTTTCAAGAACCTTGGAGAAACAGTGACGGAGAGAACCTTTTGGGATGGGAAATCTTCTATGAAGAGGACCTTTATATCAAGGAAAATATCCTACACAGCTTCTCTACCAAGTTGAAAATTGGGCCGAAGGAAGAAAATGAAGACGAGAAAGAGGAAGAAATGATCGGAGATCTCTTCGACATCATGGCTCTAGGGGATAACGAGCCAAGAGACGACCCTGTACACTTGATACACGCTGATCCAGACTACCAAGGAGGAAGGGGAAAGAGTGAATTTGTAAGGGTGAAAGATAAGAGTGAGGGTAAAGTTAAGAAGGAGTCAATCCTAGATGTACTTTTTAAACTTGTACCTGTAAACACTATTATTAATGAAGAAAACTCTGTTTTGCGTTATCTTGTTATTTTTAATTCTGTAATTGCTTATATGGAGTTAGAAAGACTAAACGAACACCCTGAACGGGAGGAGCAGCGTATACAGAACGAGGAAGGAGACACTCTTGTGATCAACCTCGGGATAGAAGAGGAAAGAAAAGACGTCCGCATTGGGGCAAGTCTAAGTGCGACAGAAAGAGAGGAATTCACACAAACTCTGAAAGAGTACATGGATGTCTTCGCCTGGTCCTATGCAGATATGTCAGGATTGAACAGCCAGATAGTCATGCACGAGATACACACCAAGCCTGAGTTTAGGCCCATCAAGCAGAAATTGAGGAAACTTACGCCAGAATGGTCCCTAAAAGTGAAAGAAGAGGTGATGAAACAACTGAGTGTGGGGTTCTTGCGGGTAATTGAATACCCTTCATGGTTAGCTAACATTGTGCCCGTTCCAAAGGCAAGTGGAAAGGTCCGCATGTGTGTGGATTACCGAGATCTTAACAAAGCTTGCCCAAAAGATGATTTCCCATTACCCAACATCGATTTGATAGTGGATAATACTGCCAACCATACCCTGAAGTCATTTGTGGATGGTTTCGCCGGGTATAACCAGATCAAGATGCACCCAGATCACTAGGAGAAAACAGCATTCATCACATCGTGGGGGACATATTGCTACACCGTTATGCCATTCGGGCTGAAAAACGCGGGGGCAACATATCAGAGGGCAGCCATCGCTATTTTTCACGATATGATCCACAAAGAAGTAGAGGTGTATGTGGACGACATGATAATCAAGTCGAAAGAGAGGGAAAACCATGTATCAGCCTTACGAGCTTTCTTTGACCGCCTCCGCCAGTACCAGATGAGACTCAATCCGCAGAAATGTGTGTTCGAGGTAACCAAAGGAAAGCTCCTGGGCTATGTCGTCAGTAAAAAGGGAATCGAGGTAGACCCTATCAAAATTCGTGCTATCCAAGACATGCCCGAGCCTCGTACCGAGAAAGAAGTCCGGGGATTTTTAGGTAATTTGTAGTACATCAGTAGGTTCATCTCTCAGCTCACACAAACTTGTGAACCCATCTTCAAACTCCTAAGGAAGTCTTCACCAGGAAAATGGGATGATCAGTGCCAAGAGACTTTTGACAAAATTAAGGATTACCTCTCCAACCCCCCAGTTCTAGCCCCACCACAGACCGGACTACCACTAATTCTATACCTAACCGTCACTGATTCAGCCGCGGGAGCCATGCTAGCCCAACACCTAATCGATACCCGAAAAGAGCAAGTCATCTATTACATCAGCAAGAAGTTGTCCCCGTTTGAGATAAACTATACACCATTGGAAAAATCATGCACCGCTCTCGTCTGGGTAACACAAAAACTACGGCACTACATGCTGATTTTTCCAGTCATCCTGGCATCATGAATTGATCCATTGAAATACCTCTTCGAGAAACCAGCTCTCTCAAATCGAATGGCAAAATGGTTATTTCTACTATCCGAATTTGACATCACCTACATGACCCAGAAGGCAGTCAAAGGAAAGATCATAGCTGATTACCTGGCCCACAATCCGATATTGGGAGACATGCTAGAAGAAGCCGAGTTCCCGGACGAAACTATCATGAATGTCGAGATCGATGAGGACTGGAAATTATACTTCGACGGGGCCGCCAACCGGAATGGAAATGGGATAGGCATCCTGTTAGTCTCTCCAGACCAAACTCACTCACCGGTATCATATCGTCTGAATTTCTTTTGCACCAACAACAGGACCGAATATGAAGCCTGCATACTCGGGTTAGAGATCGCGCTCCAAAGGGGTATAAAGAGAATACAGGTATACGGAGATTCAGGACTAGTGGTCCACCAAGTTTTGAAGGAATGGAAAATCAGAGATGAGAAATTAGTCCCTTACCTCGCCCGACTTGAGGATGTCGCGGGAAAGTTCGAGCATGCGGAGTTTTACTATGTCCCCAAGTCACAAAACAGTTTTGCTGACGCACTGGCAACCCTGGCGTCTATGATCGATATCCCGGAGGGGATGGAAGAAATAACTCTTACAGTACAAAAGAAGTCAGGACCAGCACACTGCATGGCCTTGGAAGTAGAGAATGAAAGAGAAAGAGACTCAACCACTTGGTTTTACGATATCTGGAACCTGTTGAAAAATCACCAGTATCCCGAGCAAACAGACAAGAAAACACGAGTCATACTCAAGAGATTAGCATCAGGGTTCATACTTTGCGCCGTCAGGCTATATAAGAGGAACTACGACAGGACCCATCTCCAATGTCTCATAGAAAAAGAGTCCGTCAAAGTGATGGATCAGATACATGGGGGCGATTGTGGACCTCACATGAGCGGACATACACTTTCCTGCAAGATCATCAGGCAAGGCTATTACTGGTCTACCCTACAGAACGACTGCGTTAATCACGTACGCCATTGCCACAAATGCCAAATCTATGCTAAATCCCAGAAACTTCCACCAAAAGAACTGTACAACATGACTGCTCCCTGGACTTTCGCGACTTGGGGAATTGACATCATTGGGAAGATTTCACCCAAAGCCAGCAACAGCCATGAATTTATACTAGTGGCCATCGACTACTTCACCAAATAGGTGGAAGCTGAGTCATTCCAAACCATCGACGCCAGAAAAGTTACCCGATTTATCCGACAGAACATCATCTGCCGGTATGGGATCCCACATGAAATTGTCTCGGATAATGGCACTCACTTCGAAGGAGAGGCCAATACAGTTATGGAAGAATACGGCAATACCCGACACAAATCTTTGCCGTATAGACCACAAACCAATGGGACAGTTGAAGCTGCCAACAAGAATCTGAAGAATATCCTAAGCAAGATGACCGACACCTGCCGAGACTAGCCAGAGAAATTACCCTACGCATTGTGGGGATACCGCACCACTGAGAGGGTCTCCATTGGGGCAACCCCGTTTTCTCTTACATATGGGATGGAAGCAATACTCCCTGTTGAGTTAGAGATCCCCTCTCTCAGAGTAATGCTAGAAAATTAAGTCAATGAACTGGAGTGGGTCCAGGCACGTTATAACGAGCTAGCCCTACTGGATGAAAAGAGGTTGAAAGCCGCATACCATCACCAAGGTTATCATAAGAGAATCGCTCGAGCATTTAACTAGAAAGTGAAGACTCGGGGTATCAATAAGAACGACGTCATCTTAAAAGAAATTTGAAAGCTAGCCAGAGACCCAAGGGGAAAGTTTAGACAGAAATGGACAGGGCCGTACATCGTCAAAGAAATCGATACAGGGGGTGCCGTTATACTCACTGACTTAGACGGGCAGTTGCTGCATTCACTAGTCAACATGGATCGACTGAAGAATTATTACCAATAGAGGTAACATGTATGATAAGAACTATGTAAACCTGAGCCCCAACTCAAAGTTATGTTTTTGGAAAAATCTAAAAAGGGGAACGTAGGCAACCTGAGAAGTGACTTCAGGCCCGGTTTAAACTTTATAAAGAAATTTATTTCCCATAACACATTCCTTCATACATTATTAAAGGTGGTTCAGAACACTGAAAGGTTACAAAGGAGATACAACATACAGAAAAGACTAATTCCTAGGGGTTGGCCACGCTGGGTCCTCAGTAGCCAAATCGATACGAGCCTCGTCCAGGATCTGATACGCAAAGACAATATTATCATCATTGGCCCCGGCATCCATGAACCGGAACCATTCCATTTGAAAGGGGTCATCAATCAGTTCTCCATCTAGAGATTGCCAGCAAGATCGGATAATGTCCGCCCGGAGGGGCTGGGTAATACCAAAACGAGCATAGTTGAACTGACGAGTCAGTCGGGCACGCCACATCCTCTCTACTGATAAAGAAACATGCGGAGTCACAAATTTGGACTCAGAGGAAAAGTTGTTCAGACCAAGGGGAATCTCTTGAGGAATGTTAAACTGCCAAAGAAGACGTCTTGGGAGATAAAAGGAGGTAAACCAAAGCCCACGGAGCCGAACGTAGTTCTGACCCCCAGTGCTAAGCACTATCGCCCTCAGCTTCCACCAAGGAATGTTCCACCGGATAGCCCGAAAGTTCTCTGAAAATCACACCGTCCAATCAGATGAAGACATGGTCAAAGTTCCAAAGAAGGGACGACGGAAGAAATGTGTCGAATTATCGAGCCGAACCCCGTTGAAACCCACCGATCGGAAGCACTCCAGCAGCCACATGTATAGTAAACGCAGACTCCCCCTGAAGAAGGGTGAAGCCCCCCTTTGAACATCATCTAGACCATTCAGGGTCTCTGCAAGAACAATGGGGACTATGGACTCTCCATTTCTAGCATGGTAGATCAAACTCAGAATAGTCGGATCAACACGAAAGGAACCCGTCACCAGCAACATATCAGAAACGAGGCAGATCAGGGCCGCCGCAGTACGCCCCACGCTGTAAGAGGCTCTATCTTCATAACGATCAAAGAACCTCACCATTTTATGAAGATCAAGGAGCCTGTCAGTAATAAAACTATCACAGGCCGCTTGGGGAATGGCTAACAAAGCAATCAGCATATCTCGAGGACCGATTTCTTCTATGGGAACTGCCATTGGGAGACGAACGTCAGAACGCAACAGCCAAGAAAACTCCTCATAAGTCGGACATAGCTCATCTAGTCCAAAGCGAAAGAGATGGTCCGCAGGACTCTAGAAATACAAAGCACCTAACATAAAGGAAAAATCGACGGGACGATGGCACCAGCCCGCTAAAGGACTGAAGGCACCGAAGTTTAAACCATTTTTAGAAGATATCAAAGCATCTCGAGCATTGACGTAGGAAAAATCATATTTTGTGCGATAAGAGGACATTTTTGGAAGGTGTGGGGATGAAGGAAGGAAGATGGGTGTATTTATAGCAAAAAAAGAGGGTTATGTGCTTGTTTGTCGCGCGACAAACCCATGTCCAGGAGGGATTGTCGTGCGACAAACCCATTTAGGGTCACCCTATTTTTGTTTTCCTTCCACATGACAAATCATTCTTGCCAAAAGAATTACTTCTGGATATATTCTTGTGCTCACTTTGTTCTTTTTGCAGAAAACCTAAGGGTCACTAACGCTATAAGGTATGGCTTCTAAATCACTGACTCATGAATATATATATATGTATATCTTTCACAGACAGAGAATAATATTATATCATCAGACACAAATAAAGATTTTCATAAATCCAATAAAAGAACAGTTTTCAAAAAACTACATATCTGTCTAAACATATCTAAAAATAAGAATACATATCTGTTCCAAACTAACAAGAATACAGAAAAAGGAGCTAATCTACTCGAGCGCATTTTGACACGCTCCCATTATCACCTGAGCCCTTCTCTGGAGTAAGATCAACTACTGGGACACCTGGAATAGGAGGAATTGCCGCCTGGGAAGGCCCCGTCGACTGGACAGGAGCCGTAGGACGGATCACCGACGATCGAGAATGCCTGAAAGTCCGACTACTGCTCCTCCGAGACTCCGTTCGGGCATGAGAGGAAGTCAGGGGGTCGTCCGGCCGTAGGAAAACGTCAATAGCCCTCTGATAGTCACGCATGTATGCTGGAGGGTCTCAACCGACGTACTGGAGCAGGTTCCAGCTGTAGAGGTACTGGGCGTGCCAAGCCCGCAGATCTGCCACCCGTACACTCACCCTTTGTAAAAGACATAAGATAAGAGAATTAGCGCAGTCAAGAGAATAAATAAGTACAAATAAAATCAAGAGAAGGTAAAGAAGGTACCTCATCACCAGGGCGACCACCCAAGTAGTCAAAAGTATCCTCAGGAAGAGGGTACTCAGGGACAGTGTATCGACGTAAACCAGCGCCGACATAAGAGATGTCTCTAGGGAGTGGGGGTAGATCTACCCACGGAATGGACGACCCCGCCGGAATAGCCACAGAAGTGGACCCTCCCTCCTCGCGAATAGGGAACAAAAGAGGGCGAGAAGATGAACTGTCGAGACCCGGAGATCGGGCTGAAGGCCCCATAGCTGTCGTCGGGAGAGGAGTCAACGTGGCGTAGGTACGGACCCCTAGAGGATCCACCATAGCAGTCGCCCTCAAAGGCGGAACCCCACTAGAAGGAGTAGTCGCCGCAGCAGGAGGGGTCCGCCTGAACTGCTCGTAATCCGCCCCAAGGTCCGCAGGCTCCCAAGACCTCTCAGAAAATCCTGCTCTCCCCTCGGCAGCCTCAGCAGCAGCAAAGAGGACCTCCGGAGACACAAAAGGGCCGATAGGGAACTCAAAACCATCAGCACGCCGCTCCTCCACGGGTGCCGTCTATGGTGGCTGCTCCGGAGCCGCTGTCGTATCACCACCCTCACCCTCTGACCTATCGCCACCCTCGGCAGCAGCAGGGATGTCCCTCTCCCCCTCAGGGTCCTCATCCTCGGAATCCAAGATGTTGTCCCTCTGATCGGGGACAGGTGGCAGGTGATCCGGAACCGCCCTGGCTAGGTGAGCCTGTCCTCGTATATAATGGGGATCACCTCCCAATGCCCGGTATCTCTCATAGAAGACCCGTCCTCGAGTCCCCTTCGGCTCCCTCATCAAATAACGGGCAGCAAAAGCGACGTAGTCTCCCTCCTCGGTGAACGTCTGAAAACCAAGTCCGTCCACCAAGGCCTGCACCGTCACCGGATCAATCTCGCCCGTCCACCTCATCAGAACCGGGGGAAATAGTGGAACTCGAGGCCACTGGGCCGGTGTATGTTGGCGAATAACCCTCTCGCCCAAATAGAAGTGAAGGCCGTACTCGTCCTGGATAAGCCGCCTAGTCCTCGAGGTGGTCAGAGCACGACTATACTCAAAATGGGGACCCAGATCACCCCAGGGGGCCCACTCAATCTACAAAGAGAACAAAATTTTATTTCAGTTATTTATATTCTATTTACCATTTATTTATTGAAAAGAAAGAATACTAAAATATTTACCTGCTCCTTCAGCAGGTCATGGACGGCAGCAGCACCGGTCTCTCGAGTCCGGTATACATAAGGAGCCCTGTAGTTCCCTGCGATAAATCGGCGGAGAAAAAGAAACTGATCCTCGTCGAGATCCACCTGGGCGTGCCCCAGACGGGTATACGCCACAAACCAACTCTGAAGAATAAAACATAAAGAATATCAGCAATAATCAACAGGTAAAATGTAAAGAACTGAAGCAGAAATAAAAGGATAAAAGTATGTACCTCCCACAACAATGAGAAGCCCTTGAGGTTCAGGGCTAAATGGCCAGAAACCTGGTCCATAGCATCATATAGGACTGCAAGGATGAAGCCTCCCCAGTCATAGTCGAACATAATGCTGAAGTCCCGAAGGTAGGGCAGCCACCAGAGATGGGCCGTGTCCCCCCCCACGGGCCTGGAATAGATCGTGGAGCGTCAGTAGAAGAAGGACGCGGGCATACTGGCGCACCTCCTGACGGGTCAGCGGCGCTCCTGAGGCAACTAATCGGGCTCTCTCCGTGGCTAGCCGAGTAACCAAGACGGCCCGAGGAATCGTATCACCGGAACTCTGCCGCTCCAGAAACCATCCTAATGCACCAACGATGCCCTCTGCTGTCAGACGCAAGGGGACATCGATTTGTATAGGGACCCCCCTGAAGGAATCCCGGTCAGAGCAAACAGGTCGAGGAGGGTCATTGTCATCTCCCCCCCAGCTCTAGTGAAAAGTGTGAGTGGTGTCCCACCAGTGACATGCCAGAGCTGACACCAACACAGCTACCCTAGATACCCACGTCGGGAGGGCATCGAAGAGAGAGCCAAAAGAAGTCGCAAGAAGCAACTCCTGGACAGGGGCCTGTGCCTGTCGCCAATCCAAAGAGATGGTGTTGGGAGAACCCTAACCACGACCAACCCACTGCGGACAAAAGGAACGAATACAGGATTAGGAGGGTACTTTGGTGTAATTATAAGAGATATAGGGTTATAGAGGTAAATTATGTAATTTTCCAAAACCTGAGAGTACTTTGGTGTAATTATGAGAGATATAGGATTATAGAGGTAAACTATGTAATTTTCCAAACCTGAGGGTACTTTGGTGTAATTATGAGAGATATAGGGTTATAGGGGTAAAACTATGTAATTTTCCAAACCTGCGGGTACTTTGGTGTAATTATGAGAGATATAGGGATATAGGGGTAAACTATGTAATTTTCCAAACCTGAGGGTACTTTGGTGTAATTATGAGAGATATAGGGTTATAGGGGTAAACTATGTAATTTTCCAAACCTGAGGGTACTTTGGTGTAATTATAAGAGATATAGGGTTATAGAGGTAAACTATGTAATTTTCCAAATATATTTTGGTGTAATTATGAGAGATATAGGGTTATAGGGGTAAACTATGTAATTTTCCAAACCTGAGGGTACTTTGGTGTAATTATAAGAGATATAGGGTTATAGAGGTAAACTATGTAATTTTCCAAACCTGAGGGTACTTTGGTGTAATTATGAGAGTTATAGGGTTATAAGGGTAAATTATGTAATTTTCCAAACCTGAGGGTATTTTGGTGTAATTATAAGAGATATAGGGTTATAGGGGTAAATTATGTAATTTTCCAAAAACCTGAGGGTACTTTGGTGTAATTATGAGAGATATATGGTTATAGGGGTAAACTATGTAATTTTCCAAACCTGAGGGTACCTAGAGGTAAACTATGTAATTTTCCAAACCTGAGGGTACTTTGGTGTAATTATGAGAGTTATAGGGTTATAAGGGTAAATTATGTAATTTTCCAAACCTGAGGGTATTTTGGTGTAATTATGAGAGCTATATAGGGTTATGAGGGTAAATTATGTAATTTTCCAAACCTGAGAAACGAGCTCCATCAAGAGCCACGGAATGTCCGGAACCGGAGCAGCCCGGGTGACGTTACGATAGACCACCGCCCGACCGCGGTCTACCCCATCCTCACTATACCAATCGAGGTCGGCCCAGTCGTCGTGGTGAGGGCTGCAACGAAGAACGCCCTGAGCGTCTGTATAAGTGACCTCCTCCTGGTCACCCTCCAACCTATCCGGTTGTGCGGGATCCATCGGTGTATATGAAAGTGGTGAGAAAGTCGAAAAAAAACAAGAAAAGCGACAGAGCTTCCGCGCTTGAGAGAAGAGGGAAAAAAAGCTAGAGAGAGAGAGAAATGAGAGAATGAGGTGGAATGAGCTCAGCAAAGGGCTTATATAGTGGAGCAGTTTGTCGCGCGACAAATGGCCACATTGTCGCGCGACAAAGAGCCAGACACCGAAGTGTCGGGCGACAAACCCACCCATCCCCTGATTTTTTGATCTTTGTCTCATTTTATCTCTTGCAGGGGTACTCCAGGGAGGCAGTTTTCGAAAAAATTGCTAAAAACCGCACACCAAGATGAAAGTTCGAGGAAGACTTCCAAAATCATCTCTCCAAAAAGGCGAGAGTGAATACAAATGGTTAAAGTAGTCTCTGATCTCCCAGGAAGGACCTAGACCATCAAAAAGAAAAAGCAGGATATCAAAATAAGGACGGGAATAGAAAAAATTGAAAGAGTAGAAAAGAGAAAGAACCCGCATGAGCGCCCAAAGCGAGCGAGAGAAACAGAAATGTAGAGTGACAGGGAGAGCCACACCAAAAGTGACAGCTAGGCCAAAACCGGCTCAGGACTTTGTTTTCGGGCCCACCAAAAGAGAAACTAAGAAGAAAACAGAGATCAGAGATTGAACTTTCAAACAAATTTTCTTTTCAGCACGATACAGAAGAGATAGTTTGGAAAACCTCGGACCATCACTCGGCCGAGAGCAAAAGAAATCGAAAACTACCTCCTCAGAGAAGTATCTTCACTCGAGGAAAACATGAGAGTAAAGTTCAGCAAGATACAGGGAAACGGACATCCGGACAAAGATTAGACCCCGAGAAGCTCCTTTCACCTTCGCAAAGATGTTCTCTCTCTCACTCTAGCAGTCTAAGAGAGGCAAACCACCAACACAAGCCCTCTCCGGAGGCAATCCATTCACATAATCCCTTTCTACAGGCAAAACATCACTCCCAAAGTCCTTTTTACAGGCACAAGCCCTCTCCGGAGGCAATCCATTTACATAAGCTTTTGTACAGGCAAAACAACACTCACAAATCCTTTCTTCAAACACAAGCCCTTGCCAGAGGCAAAAATACTCACAAAAGCCCTCCCAGAGGCAATTTTGTTTCCTTTTTTACAGGTCAAAAGCCCTCCCAGAGGGGCACAGTGTAGCAACGGTAGTCCTCCCATCTGAGGCGCAATGGTAGTCCTCCCACATGAGGCGAGAAGATCAAAAGCTCTCCTAGAGAGGCAAAGTGGATCAATGGTAGTCCTCCCACCTGAGGCGAAGCCCTCCCAGAGAGGCACAGTGGCGCAATGGTAGTCCTCCCACCTAAGGTGAGAAGATCAAAAGCCCTCCCAGAGAGGCATAGTGTAACAACGGTAGTCCTCCCATCTGAGGCGCAATGGTAGTTCTCCCACCTGAGGCGAGAAGATCAAAAGCCCTCCCAGAGAGGCACAGTGTAGCAACGGTAGTCCTCCCATCTGAGGCGCAATGGTAGTCCTCCCACCTGAGGCGAGAAGATCAAAAGCCCTCCCAGAGAGGCATAGTGTAGCAACGGTAGTCCTCCCATCTGAGGTGCAATGGTAGTCCTCCCACCTGAGGCGAGAAGATCAAAAGCCCTCCCAGAGAGGCACAGTGTAGCAACGGTAGTCATCCCATCTGAGGCGCAATGGTAGTCCTCCCACCTGAGGTGACAAGATCAAAAGCCCTCCCAGAGAGGCACAGTGGAGCAATGGTAGTCCTCCCACCTGAGGCGCAAAGTGGATCAATGGTAGTCTTCCCATCTGAGGCTAGTGGAGCAATGGTAGTCCTCCTACCTGAGGCGAAGCCCTCCCAGAGAGGCACAGTAGATCAATGGTAGTCCTCCCACCTGAGGCGCAAAGTGGATCAATGGTAGTCCTCCCACCTGAGGCAAAGCCCTCCCAGAGAGGCACAGTGGCGCAATGGTAGTCCTCCCACCTGAGGCGCAATGGAGGACAATGGTAGTCCTCCCATCTGAGGCGCAATGGTAGTCCTCCCATCTGAGGCTAATGGAGCAATGGTAGTCCTCCCATCTGAGGCGAGTGAAACAAATGAAAGCCCTCGAAAGAGGCAATGAGGTAACAAAAGTCCTCTCCGGAGGCAAAACCAAACACAAACCCTCTCCGGAGGCACTCATGAGCACTTTTGCATACACACACTCCTTTAGAGTTCATGCGGGAGCCATGGATCATGATCTCTTCCAGTCGCCTCAATTCTTTGCAGGCAAGGAGCTTGAGTCGAGAGGGTCTGTAGACACCCCGATCCGTGACCCCCGCAAGAACCCTAACGACCTTCGAGAACTACTGTTTTTGGGTCCGGGACCCACCCGAGCACTCGAAACTACCCCGAAAGGGTTTATTGGCCCACAAACCTATTTTTAAGAGAGATTGTCGCACGACATATCACATTGTCGCGCGGCAATCACTGATATGTCGCGCAACAATCCCTCCTAACACCAGACCATCCACTCTCTGACACATCAGTCTGTCATAAACACCACTTCAGCCGTTTGTCGCGCGACATAAGACACATTATCACGCGACACATGCCCTTTTGGGGAAATATCGCGCGACAATCTTTCCCGAGTAGTATAAATAGGCCAACACGCCCAAGGGTTCAAAGACAGCAACTTGGGATTGAAGAATTCTAAGTTTAAAATTTGATTTTCTAGTCATTTATCGAGCATTCTCTATTACCGTCTTATTTCTGAAGAGTTATCGAATCTATTCTCGACACTCGACGTGTCCCGTCTCTGGAATCAAATTCTCAGAAATATTTGAAGAAGAAAAAGATTATTATCGCCGAAAATCTCTCCGTCGCATCATATTTTCTTTCTTATTATTATTATTCTCGTCGGGAAGGTAAAGAAAATTCCTTCTAGTATTTAAATCAGATATCTGTGTACTTGTTTTACTTCTATTGTTTTGTCCACATTTTATTTGAATAAACTTATTGCCAAGTTACAAATAGTCTACCGTTTCCAAAACAAAAGACCCTGATAAAACCATTTGCAAAACTAGAAGAGTAAGTACGTTATCATCTGGATAAAATTCTGTTTTCAAAACCCGAACTGATAAGACTTATCTAGGAACTAAAATCAACATATCCTGTCTTTTCTATAGACTGCGACGTGTCTGATAAAACTCTCCTCAAAGAGTTCTAGTTCTATATTAAATTAGTCCCGATACAAGATCCGAACTTTTACAAGAGTAATCACAACACGAGAAAACCGTCATTATCTGAGAAAATGATACGGGACACTCTTTCAAAATAAAAGATTTTGTCATTTGTATTTACCTTTTTCAATAAATAAAAACATCAGATCTCGGAACACAAAGGTTTTCATCCATTTCTCGTTCTTTCCCAAAATTAGGGTTTTCATTTAGAGAATAGTAGACTGTCAGTAAAAGCATCCAAGTTCTTCAACATAGAATAAACATATAAAGACCACTAGAGACCGAAAGGGCGGAATGGGTGCTTAACACCTTCCCAAACCGTAATATAGTTTCCGAACCCCATAGAATCCTGGTTTCGCAGACAAACGTGTAAAGAAAGGTTTGTCTATAGCCTTTCCTCTTACACAACTATTTTGTCCGTTTTCTCGTAAAACGTACTGGCGGCTCTGAAAGAACCCCTTTGCATCTAGAAATAGAACATAGGGACATGTGATATGAATCACCAAAGAAACTCCAGGAAATGGAACGACATAATCTGTTCCGACGTTTTAGACGCCCAACCGAACGGGGACGAGACCCAGGGGTCGCATTTGCGGATTCTCACAATATGGCATTGATTATTAGGAAACCTTTACTTTAGTTGCTTGTTTAACCTTTGTTAAAAGCCTTCTTGCAGTGGCAGTCGCTCGTAAATGGAAACTTTCTCAGATGAATGAAAATAATGTTTTCTTAAACGGCGACCTTTCTAAAGAAGTTTACATGAAACCTCTTCCAGTGGTTCCACATTCCACATCTTAAGTTTGCAAGCTTTGTCGAGCCTTATATGGTCATAAGCAAGCTCCACATGCCTGGTTTAAGAAGTTAAGTTGCACTATTCGAAAACTGGGTTTCACCTTCAGTTCATATGACTATGGGCTCTTTGTTAGAAAAAGGGAGACTGGTATCACGCTTCTTATTCTCTATTGGATGACATGATTATCATCGGGGATGATGTTACTGGTATTCATGATTTGAAGTAATCTCTCGGTCAATATTTCGAGATGAAGGATCTTGGTCGTTTAAATTACTTCTTGGGGCTTAAGGTTTTTCTTGATTTTGCCTGTTGTTATTTCTTTCAAGCCAAATATGCTTCTGATATCCTTGCCCGTGCTGGTCTCACCAAGTGTAAAACTGTTGCTACTCCACTGGAAATAAATCTTTAGTTCATTTTTCTCGATGGTACTTATCTCACTTATGGTACTATGTGTAATACCCCATAGACGAAATTTTTATAAGTGGGAGAGATTGTAATACCCCATAATTTAATTTGTCAAAATTAGTCATGTATGGGCCTTAATTAAGTGTAAGTTTAGTGTGGGCTGAAATGTAAAGTTACAAAAGTTGGGGTTAAAATAATAAGATGTAGAAAGTATGGGATAAATTGTTGTAATTTACCCAAATGATGGAATTTCTAGACAATTCCACCCACTTCTTTTCTTGCATTCCTTCTCCATTTTGGCCGAGCCAGAGAGAGAGAGTAAAGAGACTCCATTTATTAATTTTCAAGCTTTCTCTCTCTAGATTTTACCTACCAAACTCCGCTGAATTGCAACGGTCCTTCAGAGAAAGTTGTTCTACGCTTTGAGAGCTACACATAAGTACAAGAATTTTAGAGTTCCATCACCAAGTCTCGGTTCATCATCACCTTTGGTTAATATTTTGATGCCATGAGGTAAGCCTTTAAATTATCTTTGATTTTGGATAACTTTTGGTAAATTTGAGATTTTCTTTGTATGATTTGGGTTTGATAATTATTGGTATTTGAGTTTAAGTTAATACTTGGAGAAGTATGTGTTTTTTACATGAATTATGGAAGTTATGGATTTAAAATATGGAATTATACATACCATGGGTTTACTAGAATGTTTAAGTAAGCAAAAATGGATTTTTGCTACTGTTTTGGTGTATTTCGAGCTGGTTATTGACGAGTGATGTTAGATATCAAATATGTATTTCAAAATATGGTTCAATATCTAGCATATGGCTTTGGAATCACTCAAAAATGATGAAAAATGAATTTTTGGTGAATTTCGCAAGTTTGGTGGACGATAACGATTTCTATGCGGGAATATTAAATTTTTTTGTATTATGTCGCATATTATTCTCCAACGTTTGGATTAATTATTTTGACTAGTGAACTAGATCACTTTTATGGTGGGATTTGTGAATTTAAGATGTTCATTAAGTTATAATTCTTGGAGGAATATATTGTAGTTGTTTTATTTGTAAAAATAAATTATGTAAGTGGATTTAGTTGTGTGAAATAGAAGTTGAGGGGGTAGTGTGTAAATGGAATCATATGTGTATGATTGGAGTAATTGATATTCTTGAAATTGGAGAAAAATTAAGAAAAAAAAACAGGGAGAAGAATAGAAAAACAAGGAGGAGAAGAGATAATAATAGATGATATAAGTAGAAATCATGCTAAAAATTTATAAGTTCATAATTCTGGCAGATTGGTGTCACTGTGGGAGAATTGCTATAACTCCTTGTAGAAAATTCCGATTTATGCACCGTAAATTGCATTAAAAAGTAGACACACAAAGATTTCCAGAAATATATGGTAGAGCACCTAGCTCTCAGCCAATCGGTACAGTTTAATCCGTGAAGTTGGACTATTGTCATACGTTATATTCTGGACAACATATTTGTACTGAGTTGTTTTGTGAATATCCGATGTTTTAGCCGTTGGATTATGCTCAAATTCTGGAATATTGTTTATAAACATGTTGTGTAACTACTATAAAAATTTGAGATTGATTAGAGAACGGAAAGTACATAGTCTGTGCAAGGGAGTCAGATTGCACCTAATTCTGAAAGGTTGTAATGTGTTGTAAATTGACAAGTGCATAAGGGTATACATTTGTGTAATTGTTAGTGTATGTTGCATACTTATAAATGATTATATTGAGGTAGAATTGGAATACTAATTATGTTAGATGGGTAGGTGAAGGAACGGATACTTCTAACGCACCGAGAAAATAGAACTTGGAACTGCGTTGGTGTGGACTTGAGGTGAGTGTACTAACTTGAAATTTATATACATTTGAATGTATAATTGTGAAGGGTGGTGTGAAATATGTATGTTGATATTATGATGCTTGATGCCTAATAATTAAGGCTATAGAGCGGTTATGTTTGTGATACATCTGATGCCCAGTATTTATAGGGCTAGAGGATGGGTATACGGAATGGATGCTTGATACCTAATAATTAAGGCTATAGAGCGGTTATGTTTGTGATACATCTGATGCCCAGTATATATATGGCTAGAGGATGTGTATATGGAATCGATGCTTGATGCCTAATCATTAAGGCTATAGAGCGGTTATGTATGTGATACATCTGATGCCCAGTATATATAGGGCTAGAGGATGTGTATATGGAATGGATGGTTGATGCCTAATAATTGAGGCTATAGAGCGGTTATGTGTGTGGTACATTTGATGCTTTATATGATTGGCTAGAGGATGGGAATTGAATGTGATTATATGTGAGATGTGTATATTTATATATATACTTTTACAGATTACTGATGAGTGAAGTGGTGCATTCACTGAGCCTATAGCTCATACTTTTATATATGTTTCTCTTTACAAGTATCAAGAAGGAATGTCCACTGCCAGGTCTAGGATGGGTGGGAAGGTTTATAGAAAAAGACATTACGTCGTTTTTGTTTATTGTACTAGTCTTGTTTTGTGTATTTGACTAGACATCCTTATGTGTGTGAGTTGTAAATATTTGCTAGTATTATTTTTTTTAAGACAAGGTTGATAAAAAAATCATGGATATGCGAAGATGTTGATTTTGGAAATTAATGACAACCTTATTATCTTCTCTTAATTTAATTATATTTTTAAGTAAGTATTATTTTGTTGTTCGGGTGTGACACTATGTATCAACATATTGTTGGTAACTTACTTTATCTCATCGTTCAAATATTGCATATGTTGTTCACATCATCAGTCAATTTATATAAACCCTACGATCTGCTTATTATGCTGCCGTTCTTTGCGTTCTTAGCTACATAAAAGGGACCCTATTTCATGGTCTCAATTTTTTGTCCACGTTTTCTCTTGAGATTCATGCTTACCCTAGTTTCGATTGGGTTGTTGACCCCACTAATCGATGCTCTATTATAGGATAATGCATTTTTTTGGGAGATTCACTCATATCTTACTGCAACAAGAAACATTCTCAAGTGAGTACATAAGCAAAATATTGTGCCCTTGTTGACACCACTCAGGAACTCATCTGGCTACACTAGCTCCTTTCAAACACGGGAGTTCCTCAGTGTTTTCTAACCACCATTGGATATGATAATCGGAGCTCTATTCAGATTTCTCATAATGATATCTTTTATGAACGAACAAAAAAATCGAAATTGACTGTCATTTTGCTCGTTAACACATCTAGTAATAAGTGGCGGAGCCAGGAATTTGGTTAAGTGGGGGCGAAATTCAAAACACACAAGAATATATTTAAAGTTATAAAATTTGAACGTAATAATAATAATAATACTTCATACAGCTCAAATAAAAAATGTAAACAATTACGAGAAATTACAATAATATAATACAAATATAATAGAATTAATAATATTATGCAATTAATGAAGATTCACAATTAATATTATATAAGTAATTAAGAAATTTAATTATACTTAATATTAAAAAGTAGATATAAGAAAGGATTTACTTTGGTAGTGTTGGAAAAATAGGTAAAATACCATTTTAAAGCCATTTTTACGGTAATTTTTAGTGGAACCTCACACTCAGTTGTGAAATATTATTATAGATTCGTATTTTCTTTCGTGAGAACATCGAAATTGTATATTTGTTTGCTCAAAATGATTACGGAGTGAATGAGAAATTGTCACCCAAAGTGAGTTACTTGAGATAGAAAAATAGAATGAAAATGAGTTAGTCCCACATAGGAACTTTGTGGAAAAATTGATGAACTTATAAGAGATCACCTCTCATAAACTTAATAAGCATTTAAGAAAAATAAAATCCTTATGTATAAATTTGTTCCTTTATACTTTGGTTACTTTCAAATATAAGTTTTTACACATAAATTCCTATATATATTTTTATTTTCAGAAAATACCCCATATACAATTTTAAAAAATCCAAAACCAAGAGGGGGCGCTCGCCCCCACTTGCCCCAATGTAGCTCCGCCCATGCTAGTAATTCTATATGCCTTATCTATGTCTTCTTTGAAAATCAACCAGCTAACATCTTCTCTGAAATTCATCTGCCAAGCTGCTTTAAAGATTTGCTTTCCAAACTCAAGATGGTTTCACATTTACGACATTGAGTTTAAGGAGGGTGCTAGAATATTATCCATAATATTTTTCATATTTGTATAGTTGATTATTTCATATTCATGTCCATACTTAATTGATTCATATCCCTTGATTTATGTATATAGATTAGGATATATTTTCTTTCCTTTCTTGTATTCCTCTCCAAACCTATATAAAAGGTTCATTTGTTTTGTTTTAGATCATCAAGTACATTATTTTCTTTTTCTCATCTCTCCCATTTCTCTCATTAAACTAACATTATCAGAGCATTGTTCTCTATATTAGAATATATACAAAATTATACTAGATATTTTTAAAATTTTATATCGTTTGAATTATTTCGGCAATAATAACTCAAAATAATTTTAGTATTTGAAAATGGAAGAAAGAGAGGACAAAGAAGGGGGGGGGGGGGGGGTCATCCCTTAATTAGGTGAGGGAGAACCGGAGAAGAGGGTTGAGTGTTTAGCTGGTGAAAGTACAAAAGGTGATAAGAATTGTACAGAGGACAATGGGAAAAATGGGGTAGGGCTGTAGGAGTAGGACTTTTGAAATGCAAAATGAATCAGATTGTTGGGAAACAGAAAAAGGAAGAAATGGGAAATTTAGAGAGAAGAGAAAACGTAAAACAGAAGGAAAAAATAACATGCCAGATAAAATAGAGAAATATTGATTTGAGAATATTTTGGACCACAAATTTATCTAGAGTTTTTATTTATTTTTTTAAAAAAAACGTGCATTTAAATTTGAGTATTTTGTGTGGAAAATTTGCGGCTCTTTAGGCGTGTATTTCTGAACTTTTAGAAATATCACAAAACATACATACATAAATAAAAATAATATTTTAATAAATTAGGATTTAATTCTTGAGTTTGATTTTTTTTTAATATTGTTGATTTAAATATCATTTTTAAAGGACACAATTTTTAATGATTTAATGTAGGTGTTGCAATTTAAAAAAATTAAAATAAAAAAGGGATACCGGTGCATGTGTTTGTAAAATAATAATAGTCACAATGAAATAGGAAAATAATATAAAGCAAATAATTTATCTGGTTGTCCTACAATTTACGCATTGAACCAATTAAAATTATTTAATTAGTAAATAATCAAAATTTTGTATTTTGTTGCAACAATAATCTAGCATGTATAAAATTATGAACTTAAGTTAATTTTTGAGATTGAAACAAGAAAACCTAAAAACAATTGAGATTACCCAAAAAAAACCCGCCACACAATTTATTATATTTGTTATATTTTCTGAGTTTTTTTAATTGACCTTTTATACGGCACAATATTTTTAATTTTTTTTTATATTGATGGAGTACATTTAACATTAGAAATATGAAAAATAAAGATAAAAATAACTAATTTTAATGAGAAGATGAAAAATAAGTTGAGAGTATTTGCATCTCATCCTTTTTTTGTGAGTACATAATCTACATTGATCTTTTTTTTTTTTTATGTTTTGTTGAAAAAATTTCATCATCACTGCCTAAAGAAAAAAATTTCATAGAAAAAACCAAAAAGAAAAAAAAGTTAGTCTCAGTACACTCCTCAACTTATTTTCTATCATCTTATTTAAATTAATTATTTTTATTTTTTATATTACTATTAAATGAAGGCGTAGGCCTCGTTTGGTTAACAGAACGGAAATCAAATTCCTTATCTTTTTCATGAAGGTGAGAAACTAAAATTTATGTCAAGTTTCATTTCTTGCGTTTGATAAGGTATGAGTAGTATTTAAGTAGGAATATTGTTGTCCAAAAATTTTGAAATAAATGCTAGAAAATCATAAGGAAAACCAATCCCATGAATTTTGAGAAAAATGCCTTTACACTTTTACTTTCTCCTATGTCAATAAAATATTTTTAAAATTTATGCTTACCAAATAAAAAAAAATAAAAAATTTATTTTTCTAAATGCTTAAATTCATGAACTAAATAAGACCTAGCTTATACTTTTGTAATAATAGGAGGAGATGGCGTAAGATCGATCAATAATTACTATAGTCTGCAAAAAGTGAAGCACCTGTCAATTTATATACATACAGATCACCTATTATTACTCTACGTACTCAACGTTCAAATAATTGCCATTTTCGTGCAAGATTTTTCTTAAAGCTGTAAGAGAGAGAAATTAAAATGTAGAGTTGAGAAAGAAACAGAAAGAAAATAAAGACAGTAAGTTGAAAAGCATAAGCTCCATAAATATGTTTGGTTGGAGGGTTTATTTTCACGGGTATTTAGTCCGACTTTTGCATATTTCGACTAATTTTTAATCATAAAGAGTGTTAACTGCTTATTACCAAATATTCTATATATGTGGAAACTTGATCTAAAGAGCTTTTAGTTGATATGATTTCAGTGTTCTGAATTTAGTAGTGACTGACCACGGAAATATTCTGTGTGTTTTAAGATCCATATATATACAAACAAAACAGCTTCTTAATATTAATCTTAATTTGTTCACTTCTTTTAATTAATTTCAAACAGAATATTTATAGCAAAGGTAGTGAAAAATAGAAGATACATTTTAATTGGTCTGGTTCAAGTAAGTAAGTAGAATGGATACTTCATCACAAGCTTCCTCTCATCTTGGCAAGGGAAAAAAAATGAAGCCTTCTTCTTCTTCGGCTGATTCTTTCAATATCATAATCAAAAGCCAGGTTCTCTCTCTCTCTCTCTCTCTCTCTCTCTCTCTCTCTCTCTCTCTCTCTCTCTCCATATATATGTGTGTATATATTTTCGTTAGAGACATGATTCACATGAATGAAAATTTCCTTGTAGCCTATTCTCTGATCTTTACTGTTAAAAATATTAAGTAACAAATCTATCAAACAAAAATTTGAGTGTTGATAAAAGCACCCAAAGTGTAGTCTTACTACTACATAGATGTATTGTGTATATATATTATATAATTAGACTAAAATGAGGGAATCTCTCATTTTAACAAAAAGAAGGGGTGCTTATTTGAACATTTAAATGGTTGATTTTTTTTATAAAATTTTATACAGACGATTTACATAATGAGTTGATCACTTTCATCAAATTTTACTAAAAAAATCAACTTAAAAATAGGTGAGATACTCAAAATTTTCAACGGCCTAGAATGTACATATATCAATTGTTTAGAACATCCTCTCCTAAGTTGGTTTCTTTCATAAAATTTAGTAGATATGACCTACTCAGTATATGGATCATCTCTACAAATTTTTATAAAAAAAAATCATCCATTTATTTCTCAAAATGGGCATCTTCTTTTTGTTAATTAAAGTAAGAAAATTCATTTTTATAACCTAATTCTGTGTGTGTATATATATATATAGTATAAGTGATAGGTAGATTCGAGTAGTTGTACATTATATATTTAAATGGTATATATGGTAGTGAGACTATAGCTCTCCATTAGAGATATGAATGATGGAAATTTCCTTCTAACTATGCATTATGTTTTATTTTTGCTTCGTTAAATAAAAAGATGAAAAATAATAATAAAAATAATTAATTTTTATAAGAAGTTATAAAATATGTTGTATATTTATTAATTGTAGGATGGGAAAGAGGTGGTCTTCAAGATCAGGGATAATACTAAGCTGCAGAAGGTATTGACTGCTTATTGTAGTAGAAGGTTTTTGGACTATGCTTCAAGCCGCTTCTTCATCAATGGTGAATTTTTCCCCCACAATAAAACTGCAGAGGAGGTAATCCATTAATACTAGAATTTGTGGGACACTCAATGCGTGCATAATATTATATTTAGTAGTGTCTTAGACTTAAAACATGTGATTGTATTTGTTCAAGTGTCAAAACATGTTATCTACCTTCATATTTGAAATCCGGTTTTTGAGTCGTACTATCAACATTTTTTAGCAAAATAATTGGAAATTTACATAGTTACTCTTTAAGGAACAAAGGGAGATATGAAGGGCACTTAAGTTATGAATAGAGACACTACAAAGATCGCGCATGCTTAATATATAGTATAAATTCTACTTTATGCTTGTTTGGGTGATTGACGTTTTACCCCCTTAAAGTTTACATTTTATTTCTCTTTGCTCCCTAATATTAATTTGCTATAATTTGGTACTCAAAGTTTAAGTCGAGTTATACTTTCATCTAAAATTGGATGCATTGTCAAGAACCGGTCAATTTTGATCAACGGAAGTGCAATTCAGCTCAAACATTGATGACTAAATTGTAGCAAATGAAACATTAGGGTCGAAACAGGTAAACTTGAACTATGTAAATTAATGATCAATTCCCCTGTTTCTTCACTATAACTACAAAGAAAATGTTTCGATATGTTTATTAGTTTACTCATTAGTTTTTTCATGAACGCACGCAATATTTCTTTTTAAATAGTTTTTTGTATTTTTAATATTATTATTCAGTTCCGCTTATTATAAATATTCTTAAATTTATTTATTTATTTTTTGTTTTCAAAAAATTCCTAAAATGCTTTGTTTTTCGTATTAAATATATGTCGGTTAATCCCAAGAATTAGGAGTTAACTAGAGCTGATCACCACACTACTTTCTGGTGATCTGCGATTTACTTGCAATTAGTATCCATTGAAGTTGCACACACAACGGAAAAGAACAATTCCATTTGTGAAATTGAAATCGAAATAAACCTATGGAATATTGCTTCAATGTCGATTACAAACGAAATTGGTTTTCCGAATACTCGAGCATAATAAACCTTAATTTAACTCTACTGCACCTAGAATTTCAAGTATATAGTTATCATGCATATAATGCTTATATTAATAAAAATTAATTTTGCCTAATCTTAGTTAAATGCTTCATTTTAGAACACAATTGTTAAACAAGTACTAGTTCTACCTTATCTAAGAGCTTGTTTTAGAGAAATATTATTACTATTTTTTTTAATGAAAATGGTATTATGTAAGAAAGTGTGGCCAACTCCCACTTTTTATTGTACTTGTAGAATCATCAAAGTCTTCTCATATGATTAGGTTATTAACAGAGGTGGAGCCAAGATTTTTTTTTTAGTGGGGGCAAACTTAATTCTAATGTCACATTTTATAATTCAAAACAAATTAAATGGAGAAAATTTAGTACTAATAACTATTAGTAAATTTTAAAAATTAAAAGGGGCTTAATTAATATGAAAATATTTACAATTTTTTGAAATAATCATAAGAGTAAAATTGTAAGTTGATAAAAATTTAGGAAGGGGCATTCTGGTTACTATAATACATAGTGACCAAATTGCCACTCGAGTCAAAGTGCAAAACTTATCGAAATGAAAATGATAATTTTATAGGTTTTATTTATCGGATAATTATGTTGAATGTATTAGTGAGCCGTAAATTCTAAGAATGTAACTGATCAATATATCTAGTATAAATATCCGGTAAATAAAGACGAGAAGTGTAGTATTTCTCAATTGTTGGTTATAGTTTCTTGGATAATTTTTGTGAAGTTTGGTTTTAAGATATTGCTAATCTGAATTTGCAGCTAGGGTTGAAGGATGGTGCTGAAATTGATGCAATGGTTGAGCAAACTGGCGGTGGTTAAATTCACAATTGACTCGAGTGAGAAAGGTTTCAATTAAAGCTAGATTAAGTGATTTGTTTAACAGTACTTTGGAGTAAATGGACTTGAAATATTGTCGAATGACTTGTAATTTGAAGTCTTTAATTATATATATATATATATATATATATATATATATTTGAATTGGGAGTAAATGCTATGCGTCTTTAAGGTTGTATTTGGTATTATATAAATGAGAAATACTATATTTACCAGGTATTCTTACTATTTATTTGTCGTGTAACTTCTCAAGATACAATAAGGGTATAACCCATTTAATACACATGATAAGAATTGTAAGTAAAAAAACTATTTTCCTATATAAAACACATTTAAAATAAATAATTGTATATAGTCAATATATAATGCTCTCATCATATTAAAGGCTATGAGTTCGACTCCATAATGTTGACTATAAGAGAGAGAGATGAGAGAATAACTTATATTGATGATCTTATGAATGAGTACAAAGGTCCCTTAAATAGGGAGTGAATGAGCTGTACATGGAAACAAAAATAATATCCCATAATTATAGGAATTATGGTGGTAATCAATTATACCATTTATACATATACCATATAAATATATACTACCATATCTATATATTCTAATACTCCCCCTCAAGTTGGCACATATATCGAACATGCCCAACTTGCTAATTAGCTTGGTGAATATCTTTTTTGTTACGGCCTTGGTGAGAATGTCAGCTAACTGATCTTCGGAGCATACATGAGGGACATAAATAACTTTCTCTTCTAACTTCTCTTTGATGAAGAACCTATCCACTTCAACATGATTTGTTATATCATGTTGAACTGGATTGTGTGCGATATCACACGCTGCCTTGTTGTCGCAATATAGTACCATGGGTTCTGTTGGAGAAAAACCGAGATCTGTCAGTAGCAGTTTCAACCATAATAGCTCTTGTATACCAACTGCCATCCCTCGATATTCTGCTTCTGCGCTTGATCGGGATGCTACATTTTGCTTCTTACTTCTCCAAGTAACCAAGTTTCCTCCTACAAATGTGAAGTACCCTGAAGTAGATCGCCTGTCACATATATTACCTGCCCAATCAGCATCAGTGTATCCTTCAACTTTCAGAATATCTTCATTTTTCTGGAATAGAATTCCTTTTCCAGGAGCTGCTTTAAGGTAACTGATAATCCTCATAACTGCCTGCATGTGCTTTTCCCCTGGATTATGCAAGAATTGACTGACGATACTCAATGCATAGGATATATCAGCCTTGTATGTGCGAGGTACATCAATCTTCCTACCAATCTCTGATAACGCCCTCTATCCACGAGTACTTGATCTGGTTAGACCTCTAATTTTAATCCTTCCTCCATTGGAGTCTCCGATGGTTGACAGGCAGACATCCCAGTTTCATTCAGTAAATCTAGAGCATACTTTCTCTGAGATAGAAAGATGCCTTTTGATGATCTAGACACCTCGATCCCCAGAAAATACTTTAAGTTTCCAAGATCTTTCATCCCAAATTCCTGAGATAAGAGCTTCTTCAATGCCTGTTGTTCTTGAGGGTCGTTTCATGTGAGCACCATATCATCTACATAGACAATAAGAGCTGTAAGCTTCCTATGGCTCCTTTTCAGAAATAAAGTATGATCAGAATTACTCTGGTTGTACCCAAACTTTCGCATTGTTCTCGCGAATCTCCCAAACCAAGCTCTAGGGGATTGTTTTAACCCATATAAAGATTTCTTCAATTTGCAGACTTTATTTGCATGCTCAACCGGAATCTTATATCCAGGTGGGAACTCCATATATACTTCCTCCTCTAAATCCCCACGTAAAAAGGCATTCTTCACATCAAACTGTTGTAGAGGCCAGTCCAAATTCGCAGCTAATGAGAGTAACACTCGCACTGTATTGATTTTTGCGACTGGCGCAAATGTCTCCAGATAATCAATCCCATGTGTTTGTGTGTAGCCTTTTGCAACTAATCTCGCCTTGAATCTTTCGATTGTACCATATGCTTTAAATTTCACAGTGTACACCCACTTGCAACCCACCTTCTTCTTTCCTGCTGGTAATTCTGTTAACTCCCATGTGTCATTTTTCAACAAGGATTTCATCTCCTCATCCATTGCCAATTTCCACTGAGAATCACATAAGGCTTCCTGCACACTGTTAGGAATAGATACAGAAGATAATTGATTCACAAAGGATTTGTTAGATGCAGTTAACTGGTCATACGACACATAATTACTCATGGGATATTTGGCTTTACTGGTAAAATCTGGGTCATATGTGGGTTTAGGTATACCTCTATTAGTCGGTTAGGAAGTTTCTTTATAGGAATAGAAAGAGATACCTGGGAGAGCTCAGTTTCAGGGATATTTGAAGTAGATGATTGCTTGTTTGCGTTATGCAGAGACTGAGTCGACTCAACTTCCTTTGAAAGGATTTCTGCTGTTTCTGTTGTCTCGGCGGTTAATGGTAGTGAATCTGAAGTTAATGGTGGTACTACCGTTATTGAGCTTGTCTCTTCCTCGTCATTGACATTCCCAAATAACTGAACTTCCTTATAGTGCTCCCCCTGAAGTTTAGTCCTGTCAAAGTACATAGTTTCTTCATGAAACGTAACGTCCATGGTGACGTACAGTTTCTGTGTAGGAGGATGATAACACCGATACCCTTTCTGACAAGATGCATACCCGACAAAGACACACTTGAGAGCGCGAGGTTCAAGCTTATGTCGTTGTTCCTTTGGTAAGTGGACAAATGTGACACATCCAAACACCCGGGGAGGAAGATTGGACACGGCAGGGGCCGAGACAAATTTAGCTAGAACTTCGAAGGGTGTCTGAAAATCAAGTGTAGCGGAGGGAATGCGATTTACCAAATAGGCAGCCGAGGACAGTGCTTCGCCCCAATATGAGGTTGGCTTGTTAGCGCCAATCAATGATGCCCGAACTATTTCCAACAGAAGACGATTTTTCTGTTCGGCAACCCCATTCTGTTGGGGTGTATAAGGACATGTAGTCTGGTGAATGATCCCATTGAGTTTGAAGAATTCCTGTAACTCTGTACTCATATATTCACCATCATTGTCACTGCGAAGAATTTGAATCGTAGCATTATACTGTGTACGGATCTGTTTATGAAATCCTTGGAATAGGCTACTAACTTCACTTTTGGATTTCATGGGACAAACCCACGTCATTCGAGTGCAATCATCAATAAATGTGACAAACCATCGTATACCACTTAAAGAAGAAATGTGAGATGGACCCCATACATCAGAATGAATAATCATAAATGGAACTGAACTTTTATTTAATGAAGGTTTAAATGAAGTACGATGGCTTTTAGCCAGTTCACAAGTCTCACAATGAAAAACAGAAGAACCAACTTTATTAATTAAGTTGGGAAATAGTTTCTTTAAGTAATTAAATGATGTGTGTCCTAACCGACGGTGCCATAACCATAGTTCATCGACATTCTTCTTTTCAGACGTACTAGTGTTCAAGGCTTTGTGCAAACGATCTGTACTGTGCAACTCCAGGTCCAGGTAGTACAATTTCCCGCGCCTAACGCCACAACCAATCGTCCGCTTCGTCTGAATGTCCTTAAAAACACAATGAGAATGCCAAAATATGACAATACAGTGTAGGGCATTAATTATTTGAGCAACAGATAATAGATTATAATCTAGGGATGGTACTACTAGGACAGAGCTTAGGTTCAGGGTTTCTGATAGATTGGCTGATCATTTTCCTACTACAGGAACCGGAGCACCATTGGCTGTGGAAACAAAGGTCTGAGGTGATGGAATTAAAGGAGTAATCATGTTTAAATTAGATGTCATATGATCAGTGGCACCAGAATCAATTACCCATGTATTATTCAAAACAGAGACAAAATTTAAAGCCATACTTGATGTACCTGTGGTGGTGAGTAAGCCTAAGGCCTGTTTGTTACCTCCTTCTGCGTTTGGACCTGTTTTGCGATTTCGAGTATCTTTCCACCAATCTGGATAACCAACGATTTCATAGCAAGCCTTTTTCGAGTGTCTGGTAAGTCCGCAGACAGAGCATGGAGGGTGTTTGGAGTTGGAGCCCCAAGAGTCATTTGGCCGATTACCAGATCGCTTCTCTGAATTTTGCCAATTGGAATTGGAAGGGGCTTGATTACGGGCTACCATAACCACAGTTTCTGTTGCTGGGCTCATTGTTTGTCGTCGAAGAACTTCATGACGAACCAGGGCATATACCTCTTCTAGTTCTGGAATCGGATCCTTTCGCAAAATCTCACATCGGATTTGTTCAAGTTCATTATCTAACCCAGCAAGAAAAATGTGGACTCTCAAGCGTTGAACTGACCTCCTGTATGACTCTACATCAGTAGGACTTTCCATAATTACCTTATCACGATGGTCCAACTCGTTGAATATTTCTGTCAGCTCCCCATAGAATTCAGATATTGGTCGCCCACCCTGTTTGGCGGAAAAAGCCCGTTGGTTCAGAGAAAAAACCTGTAGTTCATCAGCCCCATCATGAAATGCCGTAGACAATGATTTCCAGATTTCTCGTGCTGTAGGAATGCGAATGTAGCGTTTCATGATTTCTGGTTTCATGGACATTAAGAGCCAACGTTTGACTCGTTGATTATCGGGGTACCATTTATCGAACTCCGGTATTCCTTCTTTCGGAATTGAGGCTGAACTTTGAATAAAGGAGAATTTTTGTTTCTCTGCGATGTGCATTTTCATGAGTTGAGACCATATATCATAATTGGTCTTATCTAGTAGGAGGCCGATATTAAATGAGGAGCCCTCAGTTTGAATTATGAGAGGGGAATCCTTTGTTATTGAAGTGGTGTTGGAATCCATTGAAGTAAGACAGAGTACCTAGTGATCGGGGTTGAATCTGGAAATTCTGAGGCCGCGGCTGTGTTTAGAACGTCGAAAAATGCCAAAAAGGTTTCTGTTGGTCAACGGTCAACGAGGTCAGGGTGACGTGGCAGGGTGACGTGGCTACTGACATAGCAGGGTGACGTGGCAGATGACGTGGCAGGGTGACGTGGTAGTAGGGCTGACGTGGCAGATGACGTGGCTCTGACGTGGCGGTGACGTGGCGCTAGGGCTGACGTGGCAGCAGGCGCAGTGACGGAGGCGAGTGGACAAAGCGTTGCGGGAGATTTGATTGTACTGGCGGCGCGTGAGAGCGCGTGCGGGGGTGTATGGAGGTGATTCAAACGGATTCTGAATCGTCTATTGAAAACGAGGACGTTGGTGTGATTTTTGGTTTGATTGGGTGTCTGTAGGCGATGGACGAATGCACAGAAGTTTGATCCGGTTGTGTGTGGGTGGCTGCGGGTGTTGTAGGATAGGTTTAGGATGGTGTTGTAAGGTGATATGTGGGTTGTTTGCGTGGTGGTGGTGGGGCGGCTAGGGTTTTGCGGTTGTGTTTCGCTCTGATACCATGTTGACTATAAGAGAGAGAGATGAGAGAATAACTTATATTGATGATCTTATGAATGAGTACAAAGGTCCCTTAAATAGGGAGTGAATGAGCTGTACATGGAACAAAAATAATATCCCATAATTATAGGAATTATGGTGGTAGTCAACTATACCATTTATACATATACCATATAAATATATACTACCATATCTATATATTCTAATACATAAATTAATAATCAGATGACAAAGGCGAGGGATATGTCAAGATTTAAAAAAATAAAAATTAAAAAAAATTGATACAAGGGGTACACCGATGTATACAGATTCGCCTAGTGTTCAATCACAGCCTCACAGGAGGAGGAAGGAAAACGGGATTTTGGAGGATCAAAAATTGAGCGTGGGGTGGGGAAACCCACTTCTATCACCACTATATTAACACCCCAGGTATTAACTTTAAAAATTGTGATGCTTTAGATATGTCATATTTACCCAACTTACCATACAAAATATTTTGCTATTGCGGATGCTTAAAATAAAAACAAAATTAATTTTAAAGGTAATCACTAGTGGCACGCCAAACAAATCTTCTCAGACCATCTGCACTAGTAATGCCAATAAAGTGTAAAAAAGGCCTTTTTCTATTTCTGCCGCAAATTTAAAAAGTCAATAGTATAGGCTAAATGTTAAAACAAAGTTAAACTTAGTTCCTGACAATATTTTACTTTAAGCGACACACATTGTATCATCTTACTCTGACACGCTTGGGCAACACAATGTGTGTCATCTCAAATAATTTTTTTTGATTTGGGCGACACACAATTTCGCTTAATATAGAATGTACCTTTTATCTTTGCTGATTTTATTAAATTTATATGCTAATATTCACTTTTACATTAACATGGCCTAACATTTTAAAATTAATTACAACTATAAATAACGTTTCACTAAAAATTAAATTGAGGTATTAAAAAACTAATTTGGATTTGGGCAGTGCCAGCAAATATCCATGTCCTTTTTAAGAGTGTTATATGTATAAGAAGGGGCCTGCCTGTCAAGTTAATAAAAGTTGTCTGTTAAATCTCTTTCTAGATTTATAGAAAAATTAAATGCAGAGTTCAGAGAGAGGAAAAGAAAGAAAAATAAAAACCCAAGTCGAAAATTAAAGTTAGTGTGGAGTGTGCATGTTGGGAATTATTGGCTCAAATATATTATTTTATATTAAAAAGTGTAAAAGTTTAACATTAGATTAATAAGAGGAATAAATTTTACCCATGCCTAAAATTTCGTACTTAGTTTTTATAGGTGATTAAATTGGGGACATTATTGAAATAGTGGTTTCGAATTCCGAGTGAGGCGTGGGAAAATCCACAGCTTGGAGCACACACCTATGCTTATAGGTGAATTAAGTTGGGGATAATATCGGTATAAATGTGTTAGTAACCATCTCACCCAAAAGGTTAAACTGTTAAGTAGTGGGCCAACAATGTATATTATACTCTTCAACACTCCCATTCACGTGCAAGCCACTCGCACGTGGATAGACAAATGAAACCAAAGGCCAAACCGGCCAAACCAAAGGTGCACTTTGTGCACAAATAAAAAGGGAGAAACAAATGCAAGAGGGAGGATTTGAACCCGAGACCTTGCAGAACCTGAGCTCTGATATCATGTTAACTATGAGAAGGAGAAAATTGTATACCATATTATTAGAGAGAAGATTACCCACTTATATACATGAGACTCCTACACAGATAAGGAAACTACTACTAATTAAGATTCCTAAATTATCTACCTTCCTAATACAATATTTACAACTGATAACACTCCCCCTCAAGCTGGAGCATAGATATTGATCATGCCCAGCCACGTTTAAGGCTTTTGTGAAGAGATTACCCAATTGTTCTCCAGTCTTCACATATCCCGTGGAAATTAAGCCTTGCTGGATCTTTTCGCGGACAAAATGGCAATCGAGTTCAATATGTTTCGTTCGTTCATGAAACACGGGATTAGACGCAATATGTATGGCAGCTTGATTATCACAGCACAATTTAGCCGGTACCGAAGTCTTAATCCCTACTTCATTTAAGAGCTGACATATCCACATTATTTCACACACAGACTGGGCCATAGCTCTATATTCTGATTCTGCACTGGATCGTGACACAACACTTTGCTTCTTACTTTTCCATGAGACTAAATTTTCGCCAACAAAGATACAATAGCCTGATGTGGACTTTCTATCCACCTTGGAACCTGCCCAATCTGCATCTGAAAAACCTTCAATACGGGTGTGTCCATGATTGGCGTATAAGATACCACGTCCAGGTGTTCCCTTCAGGTAACACAAAATTTGTTCTAACACTTCCCAATGATGAATTGTTAGGGACGACATAAACTGGCTCACCACACTAACAGAATACGCAATATCCGGGTGAGTCACTGTAAGATATTTCAACTTCCCCACCAATCTTCTATATTTCTCAGGATCCTCAAATAGTTGACATTCTTTTGTTAACTATACATTAGGAATCATCGGAGTACTACACGGCTTTGCCCCCAATTTTCCTGTCTCAGCTAATAAGTCAAGAACATATTTCCCCTGAGATAGAAAAATACCCTTTTTACTCCATGTGACTTCGACACCCAAAAAGTAATTTAGCATCCCTAAGTCCTTTGTATGAAACTGAGCATGAAGGAAGGACTTAAGAGAAGAGATTCCCATAGTATCACTCCCAGCAATGACAATGTCATCTACGTACACAACCAACAAAATGATGCCTGCTTCAGATTGTTTGTAGAACACAGAGTGGTCAGACTTACTTTTCGCCATGCCAAACATCTCAATAGCCTGACTAAATTTTTCAAACCAAGCACGAGGACTTTGTTTTAAGCCATACAAAGATTTACGAAGATGACAGACTTTCCCATATCCCCCTGAGCAACAAACCCAGGAGGTTGCTCCATATAGACCTCCTCCTGAAGATCACCATGAAGAAAAGCATTCTTTATGTCTAGCTGATGCAGAGGCCAATGATGAGTAGCTGCCAAAGATATAAATAGCCTGACAGATGTTAATTTAGCAACAGGAGAAAAAGTATCAGAATAATCAATGCCATATGTCTTAGCATAACCCTTAGCAACGAGGCGGGCTTTTAAACGAGCAACAGACCCATCAGGATTGACCTTGACGGTAAACACCCATTTGCATCCGATAGCCTGTTTCCCTGCAGGTAAAGTGACCAAGTCCCATGTACCATTCTTGTCTAAAGCATCCATATCCTCTATCATTGCATTACGCCATCCAGGATGTGATATAGCTTCATTGACAGTTTTAGGAACAGATATAGAATCAAGAGATGCAATGAATGAATAAGACGAATGTGATAGGTGATCATAAAAGACACAAGACGAAACAGGATAAGTAAACTGACGTTTACCTTTGCGTAAAGCAATAGGAAGATCATCACTTGTCACGGAATCTGATAATGAAGAAGAAGCTGGTGGAGGACATGAATCAGCAGGCCGGCGTCTGGAGTAGACTTGATGGATGGGAGGTTTGACTAGTGCTAGTTTAGCAACGGGTTCAGGGAACGTGATCGTATATACTAACAAATCATCATCCTCCCCCTGACTGTTGGAAGTGGAAGAAGGAAAATATGGTGTTTCTTCCGTGAAGGTAACATCAGCTGAAACAAGGTACTTATTCAAACTAGGGCAATAACATCTGTATCCTTTTTGAAGACGAGAATACCCAAGAAAAACACACTTCAAAGACTTGGGATCTAACTTAGTAACCTCTGGACGGACATCTTGAACAAAGCAAATACTACCAAATATTCTGGGTTCAATAAGAAATAATGATTTATTTGGAAATAGAACACTATAAGGAGTCTCACCATGAAGAACAGATGAGGGCATTCGATTAATGAGAAAGCATGCTGTGGAAACTGCATCAGCCCAAAATGGTTTTGGAACATTCATTTGGAATAATAGGGCTCTTGCAGTTTCAAAAAGATGTCTGTTCTTCCGTTCTGCCACTCCATTTTGAGATGGAGTATCAACACAAGAAGTTTGATGAAGGATATCGTTCTGAATCATATAAGTCTGAAAAGATGAAGATAAATATTCTTTGGCATTATCACTGCGCAATATATGGACAGAAGTAGCAAATTGAGTTTTAATTTCAGCAAAAAACGCACAAAAATGAGAAAACAATTCAGAATGACTTTTCATTAAATATAACCAAGTTGTACGAGAATAATCATCAACAAAAGTAACAAAATACTTGAACCCAGTTTTTGACATAACAGGACATGGACCCCAAACATCAGAGTGAACTAATTCAAATTGAGCACTTGCTCTCTTATTGACTCTCGGACTAAGACTACTACGGTGATGTTTGGCAAATTGACACGACTCATAATCTAATGAGGACACCTTATTAAAATGAGGACAAAACTCCTTAAGCAGAAGAAGAAAAGGGTGACCGAGCCTACAATGAGCCTTGAAAACAGATGTGACACCCGAACATGCAACGGATTTAGGTATCGATGTGTTAAGGATGTAGAGGCCTCCCGATTCATGTCATTTACCAATAATCTTCTTTGTCATAAGATCATGAAACAAGCAATAATCAGGAAAGAATGAGATGCAACAATTAAGTTTACGAGTAAGCTGATTTACAAAAATTAGATTAAAGGACAATTGAGGTAAATGTAGAATAGATGATAAGGGAAGCAAAGGGGTTGGGGTGATTGTTCCAGATCCCATAATGGAAGAAGATGTTCCATCTGCTAAAGTAACACTAGAAGGGGATAAACGTGACTGAAAGGTAGAAAAGAGGCTAGAATTATCTGTCACATGATTTGTGGCACCAGAATCAATGACCCATTTAGATGATGAGAAAACAAGGCATGTATTTGGTTTACCTGAATCAGCAATTGCAGTGACAGAGGTGACTGGAGTGGATGAAGATTTTAGAGATTCTTGATACTTAGAGTACTTGGCAAACTCATCTGCAGGGATAAGGACTGAGTTTTCAGCTATATCAGTGGTAGATGCCATGTGGGCCGAGTGAGCTCTCTGAGTCCTGTACCGAAGCTTCCTACAATCCCGCTTTAAATGCCCTAGATTATGACAGTAATGACATACGATCCCTCCGGAGCCTTGTCCCCGAGTCACACTCGCTCCTGAATCATGTGCGCGAGTATTAAAATTGTTACTGTTCGATCCTCCTCCTTGATTGCCTCCCCGATATTGTAACCGCCCAAGTTCATACTCATTATTTTTACTAACCAGAGCACTATTGAACGGAATAGGTGGAGTCTGGACTGGATAAACCCCCTTCTGTGCGAAGAACTCTACTATACACTTCCTGTAAGGAAGAAATCTCAGGACTAGAGAGAATCTGGTTCTTAACAGTTTCAAATTCAGCCGGAAGACCAGCTAAAAACTCATGATAGCCATCTGCTCTCTCTGACGCTGCTGAACTTTGACATCAGAGCTATACGGCAATAGCATATTAAGTTCTTCATACGTTTTGTTAAAATCCATAAAATAACTCATAATGGACCTGTCTTGTTTTTCTGCACGGTAAAAGGCTTTGCACATATCATAAATACGAGAAATATTCCATTTCCCAGAGTATAGAAAATCCAAATAATCCATTAACTCCTTAACCAATTTGTAGACACCCTGATCCGTGACCCCCGCAAGAACCCTAACAACCTTCAAGAACTACTGTTTTTGGGCCCGGGACCCACCCGAGCACCCGAAACTACCCCGAAAGGGTTTGTTGGTCAACAAACCTATTTTTAAGAGAGATTGTCGCACGACATATCACATTGTCGCGCGACAATCACTGATATGTCGCGCGACAATCCTATTATGTCGCGCGCCAATCCCTCCTGACACCAGACCATCCACTCTCTGACACATCAGTATGTCAGAAACATCACTTCAGCCGTTTGTCGCGCGACATTGGACACCTTGTTGCGCGAGATTGGACACATTGTCGCGCGACATATGCCCCTTTTGGAGAAGTGTCCGCAACAATCTTCCCCGAGCAGTATAAATAGGCCAACACCCCCCAAGGGTTTAGGGAGGCAATTTGGGATTGAAGGATTCTAAGCTTAAAAATCTAATTTTCTAGTCTTTCGTCAAGCATTCTCTATTATCGTCTTATTTCTGAAGAATTCCCAAATCCATTCCCAACATTCGACGTGTCCCGTCTCTGGAATCAAATTCCCGGAAATATCTGAAGAAGGAAAAGATCATTATCGCCGAAAATCTCTCCGCCGGATTATATTTTCTTTCTTATTATTATTCTCGTCGGGAAGGTAAAGAAAGTCTCTTCTAGTATTCAACATTAAATATCTGTGTACTTGTTTCACTTCTGTTGTTTTATCCACATTTTATTTGAATAAACTTATTGTCAAGTTACAAATAGTCTATCGTTTTCAAAACAAAAGACCCTGATAAAACCCTTTGCAAAACCAGAAGAGTAAGTACATTACCACCCGGATAAATTCCTGTTTTCAAAACCCGGACCGGTAAAACCTACTTAGGAATTAAAAACCCGGTATATCCTATCTGTTTCATAGATTGTGATACGTCCGGTAGAACTCCCCTCAAGAGTTCCAATTCCATATTAAATTAGTTCCACTATAAGATCCAAACTTTTTCCAAAACAAGGCAAACACTAGAGAAAATCGGCATTATCCGAGAAATAATACGGGAAACTCCATCTCTAAAGAAAACAACTTTTGTCACTTGTATTTGCATTTCTCAAAACTCAACATCGGATCTTGGAACATAAAGGTTCTTCATCCCTTTTCCCGTGTGTGCTTAACACCTTCCCAAACCATAATATAGTTTTCGAATCCTATAGAATCTTGGTTTCGTAGACAAACGTGTAAAGAAAGGCTTAACTGTAATATTTCCTCTTACACAACCATTTTGTCCTTTTTCTCGTAAAACGTACTGGCGACTCTGAATGAACCCCTTTGCATCTAGAAATAGAACATAGGGACACCTGATATGAATCAACCAGAGGCACTCCAGCAAATGGAGCGACGGAATCCGTTCCGACGTTTCAGACGCCCAACCGAACGGGGACTAGACTCGGGGGTCGCATTTGCGGATTCTCACAGTGGCGACTCTGCTGGGGAGTGAGTTAGAAAACTAGACTCTTATATGTGGACTTTTGTTTATCTGTTGAATACTTGCTTTTACTGCTTTCCCTACTTATGTTAATTGATTGAGAAGAAACATTTTTTTTAAAAATCGGAGTTTTTCAAAATACGTAATCAAGATAAATGATATTTGTCAAACCAAACTTTCGAACTTTACACGCAATTTCACAAATCATGCATTGGTCCTACGAGTGTGAATTTACCCCAAACCCTTGGAAGTATTATAAGTGAGTAGGGAGTTGGCTTGCTTGGGCCAACATAAATCGAAAGCATTTACTTCCACTCTCCTTGGCCAAGTACGCCCCCGAGGTATATCGAGTGACGAGAACATTCACGTACCCGGGAAGTATATCAAAAGGCTCTTGCACGTACCCGTCCCTGGGGTATATCGCAAGGTCTTGCCAAATAGGAGGGAGCCTGAAGCCTTCACCGTTCGTACACCTACGCTGCATATAAGATCGAGTCGAGTTAAAACACTTGTCAAACAGCCGTAGGGGATGTACCACCTTACGGCTTAATTTCCGACACCATTTTAAAATCCGAGGCTCTTCTCGGCAATTTTTAGTGGTTCTTTTGGAAAAAATCGAGTCGCATCACAGTCTTCCTTCATCTTCGCCACGTGGTTTCATCTACAGTCGTGAAGCGACGACAGACTGGAAGGTTGGGCCGGTCGAGATCGCACCAGGAGACTAGTGAGACCAAGCACACCTGAAATGGCCGATGAACGCGAGAATCGAGAGACAGGTCAGAGCTTAGCCGAGGCGTCTGCACCTCAACCAACTTTAGCCGAGATCCACCGTTTATTAATGACCGTCAGCACAAATCTAGCGAGCCTCACAAACGAGCAACAGAATACCCGAGTCCGAGTAGAAGAGTTGTCAGCCGTACGAACCGCACCACCGGGGTTTGAACGACTACCACCGAATCGAGATCAAGGGCAGTCATCGCAAGTGCTCCCCCTGGTTTCAAGAGCCAATCCCCCCCAAACAGGCCCCGTCATGGCCGGTCCCGTTCAAACCGATCCTAACAATCAGAACCAATGGGCCCCAGATTCAGGCCCCACTTACCAACAACAGGAGCCACCCATCATCTGGCCACAACCTCAGCAAGGCCTCGATCCCCAATACCAACCATGGCCACAAGTCCCTGCAAGACCTATTCCACTACCGGCCCCAGTAGCCCCTCCCAATGAATACCCAGACATTAACTGACTCCGGGCAGTGTATGAAGAATCGGTTATAGCTCTAGAACAGCCCGGCGAGGTGTCAAGAGAGAGCAAAGAGATGAAGAAACTGAAAGAGCAGATGAAGGTTCTGCAAATAGGGATTTCTCTGATAAAAGGAGAATACGAGATCACAGACATGAACGCCTTCTCCCTCAGGGATTCAAGCTCCCTTCCATCACCAAATTCACAAGAACCACATCCCCCAAAACCCATCTTCAATCCTACATCAGATCCATGCAAGTGTCCGGCTGTGGAGAGTCGGAGCTGGCTCAAGCCTTTCACATGACTCTCACGGGGGTCGCCCTGAGATGGTTTTTTGATCTGGAAAGACACCACACAAAAACTTGGGGGGATATCGTCAAGGAGTTCATGACCAAGTACGGGTCCAACGAGAATTTAGAAATTACCCGTAAACACCTGGAAATGCCCAAGCAAGGCGAGAAAGAAAGCTTCAGCGACTTTGTCACCCGCTGGAGAGAAATGGCCTCCCAAATGTCCAAGCGGCCCGATGAAGAAGAGCAGTTGGAGATCATACAGAAGAATTTTACTCCAGCCGTATTGAATTGTATGGGAAAGCATGTATTCCCACACTTCAGAGCCCTGTTGAGTATGGGGTCACAAGTAGAGGAAGAATTGGCCAAAAAGGCAGAAACGGATACCAAGAAAGCCTCTTACACCGGGAGAAAGACGGCCACTCCAGCCGTAAACCAACTAAGCTCATACCCGTATCAACAAACCCCATTTCAACAGTCACAACAAGTCCCTCCAATGAGTTGGCCTGCGTAAGGAGACTCTTCGAGCACCGAGGCCAAGAAAAGGAGAAATTTCTGCACCCTTCCCACTACCCTGGTCAAAAGCCTGGAATTACTCCGAAAGGCCGGACTGATCACTCCACTCAACCCACGCCCCCCACCAAGCCTTATTCCCAGCACCTGGAGAATGAATGAGAACTGTGCATACCATCAAGCAGCGGGCCATGACACGGAACGCTGCTTGGCTCTTCGTCATCGTATCCAGGACCTTATTGAAGCCGGAACCATCCCCGCACCCGGCGGACCCAATGTTACCAACAACCCCCTTTCCAATCATGTTCCACCGGCAGGAATTAACGCCTTGACCACTGATGAAGAAGGCTTTGACCCCATAGGACTTATTCGGGATGACCCAGCCTATAAGGCGCCCGTTATGCAACCGGAAAAAGCACAAGTTGCCCCAGGCCTCAATCCGATAATCGACCAATGGATGGCCAAGATGAACTTCCTACCTGGGCAGTGTTAGGAAGGACAAATAAGGGGATCTTGCAACCACTCATAATCAAAACCAATCCCGAAAAATTTGGGATAGGATGGACCCAAGAGAAGAAGGGACAGCCGTGAAAACCATGAGGCCCCCCTAAGGAGACAATCTGTATGACAGAAACCTCCCCCGGGACTTTCAGTTGGTCGGAAGAGCCAGAGACATCAGAAATCTCAGAAGGATCAGACCTAGCATCCCTTTGGATACAACAGATTACCCGCTCAGGAAGGGTATACCAGCCACCACTGATGGAGGCCGAGAAAACACCACCTCCTAAAGAAATAGGAGACGACCGGGTACTGGAACAATTAAAGAAAACGCAGGCACACATCACTATTTGGGGCCTCTTAGTTGCCTCCAAACCTCACAGGACCGCCTTCATCAAACTCCTAGACAAGGCCGTCATATCACCCGATTCCACGCCAGAACAACTGCCAAACATGATTGGGCCACTCACAATCCAAAAAAGTCTGTCATTCTCAGATGAAGACTTATCTCCAATGGGAAAAAAACACAGCCTGGCCCTCCGTATCACTGTCCGAACCCGAGAAAAAATCTTGCCGCAAGTCCTCATCGACAACGGGTCAACCATAAACATTTGCCCCCTGAAAACTGCCAGATGCTTGGGTATCTTGGATTCAGAGCTTTCTTCCTCAGCCGTAACCGCCAGGACCTATATCGACACCAGGAGAGCCGTTTTGGGTTCTCTGAAGCTCGATCTCATGGTCGGACCTGGAAACTTTCCAGCCGACTTTCAAATCATAGACATTCCCTCCAGTTTTAACCTACTATTGGGAAGGGCATGGCTACACGACGTAGGAGCACTCCCCTCCTCCTTACACCAAAAGATCAAGATACCGTTTGAAGGGAGCATAATCACCGTCCAAGGAGATCCTAAAAGGACCTTGGCAGAATTGGAGTTACCTGTTTTGGGCATCAGGAGTCAGAGTATACAACTGGGAGGCTTTTTCTACGAGCCTCAAGTACAAACTCTCAGCACCCAGATAATCGAGTATCTTCCTCCTGACAATATCTCCGGTCTCAGCACCAAGATCACAAATATGCTGAGAATGATGAAATACTTACCTGGAGCCAGTCTGGGAATGGGACAGCCAGGACTACTTCAAGCCTTGGAACCAGTAACGAGGTACGAAAGGGAAGGCTTGGGGTACCAACACACTGAAGAAGACAATCAAGAAAAAAAGGGTCGAGGGCATCAGTATCCGAGTTTCAGCTCTCTGAACGGATTTTTTGTCAAAGAAGGAGAGGACTTCCCCTTTTGCGGCTTTCAGGAGCCTTGGAGAAACAGCGACCGAGAGAACCTTCCGGGATGGGAAATCTTCTATGAAGAGGACCTATATATCAAGAAAAACATCGTACACAGTTTCTCTACCAAGTTGACAATCGGGCTGAAGGAAGAAAATGAAGACAAGAAAGATGAGGAGGAAGAAATGATCGGAGATCTCTTCGACATCATGGCTCTGGGGGATAACGAGCCAAAAGACGACCCTGTACACTGGATATACGATGATCCAGACTACCAAGGAGAAAGGGGAAGGAGTGAAATTGTAAGGGTGAGAGGTAAGAGTAAGGGTAAGGCTAGGGAAGAGTCACTCCTAGATTTACTTTTTAAACTTGTACCTATAAACACTATTATCAATGAAGAAAACTCTATTTTGCGTTATCCTGTTATTTTTAATTCTGTAATTGCTTATATGGAGTTAGAAAGATTGAATGAACACCCTGAACGGGAGGAGCAGCGTATACAGAGCGAGGAAGGAGACACCCTTGTAATTAACCTCGGGACAGAAGAGGAAAGAAGATAGGTCCGCATTGGGGCAAGCTTAAGTGAGACAGAAAGAGAGGAATTCACACAAACTCTGAAAGAGTATGTGGATGTCTTCGCCTGGTCTTATGCGGATATGCCAGGTTTGAACAGTCAGATAGTCATGCACGAGATACACACCAAGCCATAATTTAGGCCCGTCAAACAGAAGTTGAGAAAACTTACGCCAGAATGGTCCTTGAAAGTGAAAGAAAAAGTGATGAAACAATTGAGTGTGAGTTTCTTACGGGTGATCGAGTACCCTTCGTGGTTAGCCAACATTGTGCCCGTTCCAAAAACAAATGGGAAAGTTCGCATGTGTGTGGATTACCGAGATCTTAACAAAGCTTGCCCAAAAGATGATTTTCCATTACCCAACATCGAGTTGATAGTGGATAATACCGCCAACCATGCCCTGAAATCCTTTGTAGATGGTTTTGCCGGGTATAATCAAATCAAGATGCACCCGGATCACCAAGAGAAAACTGCATTCATCACGCCATGGGGAACATACTGCTACACCGTTATGCCATTCGGATTGAAGAATGCCGGAGCAATATATCAAAGGGCAGCAACAGCTATCTTCCACGACATGATTCACAAAGAGGTAAAGGTATATGTGGACGACATGATAATCAAGTCAAAAGAGAGGGAAGGCCATGTATCAGCCTTACGAACTTTCTTTGACCGCCTCCGCCAGTACCAGATGAGACTCAATCCGCATAAATGTGTGTTCAGGGTAATCAAGGGAAGACTCCTAGGCGATGTCGTCAGTAAAAAGGGAATCGAGGTAGACCCTGCCAAAGTTCGAGCTATCCGAGACATGCCAGAACCCCGTACCGAGAAAGAAGTTCGAGGATTCTTGGGTAATTTACAGTACATCAGCAGGTTCATCTCTCAGCTTACTCAAACTTGCGAACCCCTCTTCAAACTCCTGAGGAAGTCTTCACCAGGATAATGGGACGATCAGTGCCAAGAAGCTTTTGATAAGATAAAGGACTACCTCTCCAGCCCCCCAGTGTTAGCCCCACCACAAATCGGACTACCACTAATTTTATACCTAACCGTCACTGATTCAGCCGCGGGAGCCATGCTAGCCCAACACCTGACCGATACCCGGAAAGAGCAGGCCATTTATTACATCAGCAAGAAGCTGTCCCCGTTTGAGATAAACTACACACCATTGGAGAAATCATGCACCGCTCTCGTCTGGGTAACACAAAAACTATGGCACTACATGCTAGTTTTCTCAGTCATCCTGGCATCACGGATTGATCCGTTGAAATACCTCTTCGAGAAACCGGCCCTTTCGAACCGAATGGCAAAATGGTTATTTCTACTCTCCGAATTCGACATTACCTACATGACCCAGAAGGCAGTCAAAGGCAAGATCATAGCTGATTACCTGGCCCACAATCCAATATTGGGAGACATGCTAGAAGAAACCGAGTTCCCGAACGAAACTATCATGAATGTTGACATCGATGAAGACTGGAAGTTGAACTTTGACGGGGCCACCAATCGAAACGGAAACGGGATAGGCATCCTGTTAGTCTCTTCGGACCAAACTCACTCCCCAGTATCATATCGTCTGGATTTTTTCTGCACCAACAACATAGCCGAATATGAAGCCTGTATACTCGGGTTAGAGATCGCTTTTCGAAGGGGTATAAAGAGAATACAGGTATACGGAGATTCAGCACTAGTGGTCCACCAAGTTCTGAAGGAATGGAAGATCAGAGATGAGAAATTAGTCCCTTACCTCGCCCGACTGGAGGATGTCGCGGGAAAGTTTGAGCATGCAGAGTTTTACTATGTCCCCAGGTCCCAAAACAGTTTTGCCGACGCACTAGCAACCCTGGCATCTATGATCGATATCCCGAAGGAGATGGAAGAAATAACTCTTACAGTGCAAAAAAAATCAGGACCAGCACACTGCATGGCCTTGGAGGTAGAGAATGAAGAGGGAGGAGGCTCGACCACTTGGTTTTATGACATCTGGAACCTGCTGAAGAACCATCAATATCCCGAGAAAACAGACAAGAAAACGCGGGTCGCACTCAGAAGATTAGCATTAGGGTTCATACTTTGTGCTGGAAGATTGTATAAGAGGAACTATGACGGGACTCATCTTCAATGTCTCACCGAAGAAGAATCAGTCAGAATGATGGATCAGATACATAGGGGCGATTGCGGACCTCATATGAGCGGACATACACTTGCCCGCAAAATCATCAGACAAGGTTATTTCTGGTCTACCCTGCAAACTGACTACGCTAACCACGTACGCCGTTGTCACAAGTGCCAAATTTATGCTAAATCCCAAAAGCTTCCTCCAAAAGAGTTATACAACATGACTGCTCCCTGGCCTTTCGCAACCTGGGGAATCGACGTCATTGGGAAGATCTCGCCCAAAGCCAGCAACGGCCATGAATTCATACTAGTAGCCATCGACTACTTCACCAAATAGGTAGAAGCCGAGTCTTTCCAGACCCTTGACGCCAAGAAAGTTGCCCGATTCATCAAAAGGAATATTGTATGCCGGTATGGGGTCCCACACGAGATCATCTCGGATAACGGCACCCATTTCGAAGGAGAAGCTAATACAGTCATGGAAGAATACGGTATTACCCAACACAGGTCTTCGCCATACAGGCCACAAACCAATGGGGTAGTTGAAGCCGCCAACAAAAATATGAAGAATATCCTAAGCAAGATGACCGAAACCTGCCGGGACTGGCCAGAGAAATTACCATATGCATTGTGGGGATACCGCACCACCGAAAGGGTCTCCACCGGGGCAACCCTGTTTTCTCTTACATACGGGATGGAAGCAGCCTTCCCTGTTGAGTTAGAAGTCCCCTCCCTTAGGTTAATGCTAGAGAATCAAGTCAATGAACTGGAGTGGGTTCAGGCACGTTATAACGAGCTAGCCCTACTGGATGAAAAGAGATTGAAAGTCGCGTACCACCATCAAGGGTATCAAAAGAGAATCGCTCGAGCATTTAACCAGAAAGTGAGGACTCGGGGTATCAATGAGAACGATATCGTATTGAAAGAAATTCGAGAGCCAGCCAGAGATCCGAGGGGTAAGTTCGGGCAGAAGTGGACAGGGCCGTATATCGTCAAAGAAATCAATACAGGGGGCGCCGCTATACTCGCTGATTTGGATGGACAGTTACTGCATTCTTCGGTCAACATGGATCGACTGAAGAAGTATTATCAATAGATGTAACGTGTATAAATAAGAACTACGTAAACCTGAGCCCCAACTCAAAACTTTTGTTCTTTGTAAAAATCAAAAAGGGGGAACGTAGGCAACCTGAGAAGTGACTTCAGGCCCGGTTTAAACTTTGTAAAGAAATTTATTTTCCATAAACAGTCCTTCATATATTATTAAAGCAGTGGTTCAGAACACCGAAGGTTACAAAGGATATACAACAATACATAAGAAACTAATCCCTAGGGGTTGGTCACACTAGGTCCTCAGTAGCCAAATCGATTCGAGCCTCGTCCAAAATCTAGTACGCAAGAACAATGTTATCATCAGTGGCCTCAGTATCCATGAATCGGAACCACTCCATTTGAAGGGGGTCGTCAATCAGTTCTCCTTTCAGAGATTGCCAGCAAGAGAGGATAATGTCAGCCCGGAGGGGCCGGGTAATACCAAAACGGGCATAGTTGAACTGAAGAGTCAGTCGAGCACGCCACATCCTCTCTACCGATAAAGAAACATGCGGGGTCACAAATTTAGACTAAGAGGAGAAGTTGTTCAGATCAAGGGGAACCTCCTGAGGAACGTTAAACTGCCGAAGAAGACGCCCTGGGAGATAAAAGGAGGAAAACCAAAGCCCGCGAAGCCGGACATAGTTCTGACCACCTGTACTAAGCACCATCTCCCTCAGCTTCCACCAAGGAATGTTCCACCGAATAGCCCGAAAGTTCTCCGAGAACCACACCGTCCAATCAGAGGAAGACATGGTCAAAGTCCCAAAGAGGGGACGATGGAAGAAATGTGTCGGATTATCGATCCGAATCTCGTTGAAACCCACCGATCGGAAGGGCCAGCAGCCACATGTATAGTAAATGCGAACTCCCCCTGAAGAAGGGTGAGGCCCCCCTTTGAACATCATCGAGACCATTCAGGGTCTCTGCAAGAACGATCGGCACTATAGACTCCCCATTTCTAGCCTGATAAATCAGACTCAGAATAGTCGGATCAACACGTGAAGAACCCGTCACCAGTAACATATCAGAAACCAGGCAGATCAGGGCCGCTGCAGTACGCCCCACGCCGTAAGAGGCCCTATCTTCATAACGATGAAAGAACCTCACCATTTTATGGAGGTCAAGGAGTCCGTCGGTAATAAAACCATCACAGGCCGCTTGGGGAATGGCTAACAAAGAAATCAGCATATCTCGAGGACCGATTTCTTCTATGGGAACTGCCATTGGGAGACGAACGTCCGAACGCAACAGCCAAGAGAACTCCTCGTAAAGTCGGACAAAGCTCATCTAGTCCAAAGCGGAAAAGATGGTCCGCAGGACTCCAGAAATACAAAGCACCTAACAGAAAGGAAAAATCGACGGGACGATGGCACCAACCCGCTAAAGGACTAAAAGCACCGAATTTCAAACTGTTTTCAGAAGATATCAAAGCATCTCGAGCATTGACGTAAGAAAAATCAGATTTTGTGCGATAAGAGGACATCTTTGGAAGGTGTGGGGATGAAAGAAGGAAGATAGGTGTATTTATAGCAAAAAGTAGGGCTCTGTAACTGTTTATCGCGCGACAAACCCATGTCGAGGAGGGATTGTCGCGCGACAAACCCATTTAGGGTCACCCTATTTTTGTTTCCCTTACACATAACAGTCATTTTTGCCAAAAAGAATCATTTCTGGATGCTTTCTTGTTCTCACTTTGATCTTTTACAGGAAACATGAGTATCACTACGCTACAAGGTATGGCTTCTAAAAATCACTGACTCATATATATATATATGTGTATATCTTTCACAAAAGTATAATCAGACACAGGTAAAGATATTTTATAAATCCAATAAAAGAACAGTTTTTAAGACTAAAATATCTTTCTAAACATGTCTAAATAAATACAAATCTATCCGAACTAACAAAAATGCAAAAAGGGAAAACTAATCTACTCGAGCGCGTTTTGACACGCTCCCACTATCACCCGAGCCCTCCTCGAGAGTAAGATCAACGATTGGGATGCCGGGAACAGGAGGAACTGCCGCCTGGGAAGGCCCCGTAGACTGAACCGGTGCCGTCGGGCAGATCACTGAGGATCGGGATCGCCTAGAAGTCCGACTGCTACTGCGCCTAGACTCCGTCCGGGCATGAGAGGAAGTCAAGGGTCGTCTTGCCGTAAAGAGACGTCAATAGCCCTCTGGTAGTCACGCATGTATGCTGGAGGGTCTCGACCGACATACTGGAGCAGGTTCCAACTGTAGAGGTACTAGGCGTGCCAAGCACGCAGATCTGCCACCCGCACACTCACCCTCTGTAAAAGACATAAGATAAGAGAGTCATCACAACCAAGAGAATAAATAAGTACAGATAAAATTAAGAGAAGGTAAAGAAGGTACCTCGTCACCAGGGCGACCACCCAGATAGTCGAACGTATCCTCAGAAAGAGGGTACTCCGGAACAGGATATCGACGTAAGCCGGCGCCGACATAAGAGATATCTCTGAGGAGTGGGGGTAGATCTACCCACGAAATAGACGACCCCGCAGGAACAGCTGCAGAAGTGGAGCCTCCCTCCTCGCGAATAGGGAACAAAAGAGGGCGAGAAGATGAGCCGCCAAGACCTAGAGATCAGGCTGGAGGCCCCATGACAGTCGTCGGGAGAGGAGTCAACGTAGCATAGGTGTGGACCCCTGGAGGATCCACCATGGCCGTCGCCCTCAAAGGAGGTACCCTACTAGAAGGAGTAGTCGCCGTCGCAGGAGGAGTCCGCCCAAACTGCTCGTAATTTGCCCCAAGGTCCGCAGGCTCCCAGCCTCAGCAGCAGCAGCAAGGACCCCCGGAGACACAGAAGGGCCGGTAGGGAACTCAAAACCCTCAGCGCGCCGCTCCCCCACGGGTGTCGTCTGAGGTGACTGCTCCGGAGCCGTTGTCGTATCACCTCCCTCACCCTCTGACCTACCACCACCCTCGGCAGCAGCAGGAACATCCCTCTCTCCCTCGGGGTCCTCGTCCTCGGAATCCAAAATGTTGTCCCTCTGGTCGGGGACAGGTGGCAGATGACCCGGAACCGCCCTAGCTAAGTGGGTCTGTCCCCGTATGTAATGGGGATCACCTCCCAATGCCCGGTATCTCTCATAGAAGACCCGTCCCCGAGTCTCCTTCGGCTCCCTCATCAGATAATGGGCAGCAAAAGCAGCGTAGTCTCCATCCTCGGTGAACATCTGAAAACCAAGTCCGTCAACCAAGGCCTGCACCATCACCGGATCAATCTCGCCCGCCCGCCTCATCAGAACCGGGGGAAATAGTGGAACTCGAGGCCACTGGGCCGGTGTGTGTTGGCGAATAACCCTCTTGCCCAAATAGAAGTGAAGACCGTACTCGTCCCGGATAAGCCGCCTGGTCCTCGAGGCGGTCAGAGCACGGCCATACCCGAAGTGAAGGCCTAGATCACTCCAGGGGGCCCACTCAATCTACAAGGAGAACAAAATTTTATTTCAGTTATTTATATATATATTTTACCATATATTTATTGATTGAAAGAAAAAAGGTACTAAAATATTTACCTGCTCCTCCAACAGGTCATGAACGGCAGCAACATCGGTCTCTCGAGTCCGGTATACATAAGGAGCCCTATAGTTCCCCGCGATGAATCGGCGGAGAAAGGGAAACTGATCCTCATTCTCTACGAGGAGATCCACCTAGGTGCGCCCCAGACGGGTATACGCCACAAACCAACTCTGAAGGAGAAACATAAAAAGTATCAGCAATAATCAACATGTAAAAAAGTAAAGAACTGGGACAAAGGTAAAAAGGAACAAAGGTATATACCTCCCACAGCAGAGAAAAGCCCTTAAGGTTCAGGGCTAAATGGTGAGAAACCTGGTCCATAGCATCATATAGGACTGCAAGGATGAAGCCGCCCCAGTCGTAGTCAAACATGATGCTGAAGTCCCGAAGGTAGGGCAGCCACCAGAGATGGGTCGTGCCCCCCCACGGGCCTCGAACAGATCGTGGAGCGTCAGTAGAAGAAGAACGCGTGCATACTTGCGCGCCTCCTGACGGGTCATCGGCGCTCCTGAGGCAACTAATCGGGCTATCTTCGTGGCTAGTCGAGTAACCAAGACGGCCCGAGGAATCGTATCACCGGAACTCCGCCGCTTTGGAAACCATCCTAACGCACCAACGATGCCCTCTGCTGTCAGACGCAAGGGGACATCAATCTGTATAGGGACCCCCCTGAAGGAATCCCGGTCAGAGCAAACAAGTCGAGGTGGGTCATCGTCATCTCCCCCCAGCTCCAGTGAAAAGTGTGAGTGGTGTCCCACCAATGGCAGGCCAGAGCTGACACCAACACAGCTGCCTTAGATACTCGCTCCGGAAGGGCATCGAAGAGGGGACCAAAAGGAGTCGCAAGAAGCAACTCCTGGATAGGGGCCGGTGCCTGTCGCCACACTAAGGAAATAGTGTTGGGAGAACCCCAACCACGGTCAACCCACTGCGGACAAAAGGAATGAATACAGGATTAGGAGGGTACTTTGGTGTAATTATGAGAGTTGTAGGGTTACAAGAATAAATTATGTAATTTTCCAAAACTTGAGGGTACTTTGGTGTAATTATGAGAGTTATAGGGTTATAGAGATAAATTATGAAATTTTCCAAACCTGAGGGTACTTTGGTGTAATTATGAGAGTTATAGGGTTATAAGGATAAATTATGTGATTTTCCAAAACTGAGGGTACTTTGGTGTAATTATGAGAGTTATAGGGTTATAGGGACAAATTATGTAATTTTCCAAAACCTGAGGGTACTTTGGTGTAATTATGAGAGTTATAGGGTAATAAGGATAAATTATGGAATTTTCCAAAACTGAGGGTACTTTGGTGTAATTATGAGAGTTATAAGGTTATAGGGACAAATTATGTAATTTTCCAAAACCTGAGGGTACTTTGGTGTAATTATGAGAGTTGTAGGGTTATAAAGATAAATTATGTAATTTTCTAAAACCTGAGGGTACTTTGGTGTAATTATGAGAGTTATAGGGTTATAGGGATAAATTATGAAATTTTCCAAACCTAAGGGTACTTTGGTGTAATACGAGCGTTATAAGGTTATAGGGACAAATTATGTAATTTTCCAAAACCTGAGGGTACTTTGGTGTAATTATGAGAGTTATAGGGTTATAAGGATAAATTATGAAATTTTCCAAACCTGAGGGTACTTTGGTGTAATTATGAGAGTTATAAGGTTATAGGGACAAATTATGTAATTTTCCAAAACCTGAGGGTACTTTGGTGTAATTATGAGAGTTATAGGGTTATAAGGATAAATTATGTAATTTTCCAAACCTGAGGGTACTTTGGTGTAATTATGAGAGTTACAAGGTTATAGGGACAAATTATGTAATTTTCCAAAACCTGAGGGTACTTTGGTGTAATTATGAGAGTTGTAGGGTTATAAAGATAAATTATGTAATTTTCTAAAACCTGAGGGTACTTTGGTGTAATTATGAGAGTTATAGGGTTATAGGGATAAATTATGAAATTTTCCAAACCTAAGGGTACTTTCGTGTAATTATGAGAGTTGTAGGGTTATGAAGATAAATTATGTAATTTTCCAAAACATGAGGGTACTTTGGTGTAATTATGAGAGTTATAGGGTTATAAGGATAAATTATGTAATTTTCCAAACCTGAGGGTACTTTGGTGTAATTATGAGAGTTATAAGGTTATAGGGACAAATTCTGTAATTTTCCAAAACCTGAGGGTACTTTGGTGTAATTATGAGAGTTGTAGGGTTATGAAGATAAATTATGTAATTTTCCAAAACCTGAGGGTACTTTGGTGTAATTATGAGAGTTATAGGGTTATAGGGATAAATTATGAAATTTTCCAAACCTGAGGGTACTTTGGTGTAATTATGAGAGTTATAGTGTTATAGGGATAAATTATGAAATTTTCCAAACTTGAGGGTACTTTGGTGTAATTATGAGAGTTATAGGGATATAAGGGTAAATTATGTAATTTTTTTCACAAGTAAAAGTATGTGTTTACTAAATCGGATGTTATTTCTAGACAGGCATGCATACTAACATTGTTTAAAATACATGCAGGAAACGACAGAAATAAAAGAACAGATAAATACACGAAAGAAGACATACTAGAGATCGACGACGAATCTCGTGAGAAACGGGCTCCATCAATAGCCAAGGAATGTCCAGAACTGGAGCAGACCGGGTCACGTCCCGGTAGACCACCGCCCGACCGCGGTCCACCCCATCCTCGCCGTACCAATCCAAGTCCTCCCAATCATCGTGGTGAGGGCTGCAGCGAAGAACGCCCTGAGCATCTGTAAAAGTGACCTCCTCCTGGTCACCCTCCAATCTATCAGGGTGTGCAGGGTCCATCGGTGTATAGGAAAGTGATGAGAAAGTCGGAAAAGTCGGAAAAAGCGGCAGAGCTTCCGCGCTTGAGAGAAGAGAAAAAGAAAGCTAGAGAGAGAGAGAAATGAGAGAATGAGGTGGAATGAGCTCAGCAAAGGGCTTATATAGTGGGGCAGTTTGTCGCGCGACAAATGGCCACATTGTCGCGCGACAAAGAGCCAGATACCGAAGTGTCGCGCAACAAACCCACCCCCTCCCCTGATTTTTTGACCTTTGTCTCATTTCATCTCCTGCAGGAGGACTTCCGAGAAGCAGTTTTCCAAAAAATTGCCAAAAAACCGCACACCTAGGATGAGAACACGAGGAAAGACTTCCAAATCATCTCTCCGAAAATGCGAGAACGAAATACAAACGGTTAAAGTAGTCTCTGATCTACCAGAAAGGACCGAGACCATCAAATAAGAAAAAAGCAAGATAAAGACGGGAATAGAAAAAATTGAAAGAGTAGAAAAGTGAAAGAACCCGCATGAGCGGCCAAAGTGAGCAAGAGAAACAGAAATGCAGAGTGACAGGGAGAGCCACACCAAAAGTGACAGCTAGGCCAAAACCGGCTCAGGGCTTCGTTTTGGGTGAGTAAGGCTCCTGATCACGACAAAGGGATGAAAAGACTCCTGGTCAAAAACAGAAAAGGCCAGGAAAAGTCTTTCCCAAAAGAGGTAGAAATAAGGGCATCGAAAAACAGAATACGATGTAGGCCCACCAAAAGAGAAAACTAAGAAGAAAAACAGAAATCAGAGATTGAACTTTCAAACAAATTTTCTTTTCAGCACGATACAGAAGAGATGGTTTGGAAATCCTCGAACCGTCGCTCTGCGGAGAGCAAAAGAAATCCGAAAATTGCCTTCTGAGAGAAGTATCTTCACTCGAGGAAAACATGAGAGTAAAGTTCAGAAAGATACAGGGAAACAAACATCCGGACAAAGTTTAGACACTGAGAAGCTCTTTTCACCTTCGCAAAGATTTACTCTCTTTCACTCTAGCAGTTTAAGAGAGGCAACGACTACAAGCCCTCTCCGGAGGCAAAACACCAACACAAGCCCTCTCCGGAGGCAAAATCACAAACACAAGCCCTCTCCGGAGGCAAATCACCAACACAAGCCCTCGCCAGAGGCAAAATTACTCACGAAAAGCCCTCCCAGAGGCAATTTTTGTTTCTTTCCTTACAGATCAAAAGCCCTCCCAGAGAGGCACAGTGTAGCAATGGTAGTCCTCCCACCTGAGGCAAAGCCCTCCCAGAGAGGCACAGTGTAGCAACGGTAGTTCTCCCACCTGAGGCGAAGCCCTCCCAGAGAGGTACCGTGTAGCAACGGTAGTCCTCCCATCTAAGGCGCAATGGTAGTCCTCCCACCTGAGGCGAAGCCCTCCCAGAGAGGCACAGTGTAGCAACGGTAGTCCACCCATCTGAGGCGCAATGGTAGTCCTCCCACCTGAGGCGAAGCCCTCCCAGAGAGGCACAGTGTAGCAACGGTAGTCCTCCCATCTGAGGCGCAATGGTAGCCCTCCCGCCTGAGGTGAGAAGATCAAAAGCCCTCCCAGAGAGGCACAGTGGAACAACGGTAGTCCTCCCACCTGAGGCGAAGCCCTCCCATAGAGGCACAGTGTAGCAACGGTAGTCCACCCATCTGAGGCGCAATGGTAGTCCTCCCACCTGAGGCGAAGCCTTCCCAGAGAGGCACAGTGTAGCAACGGTAGTCCTCCCATCTGAGGCGCAATGGTAGCCCTCCTGCCTGAGGCGAGAAGATCAAAAGCCCTCCCAGAGAGGCACAGTGGAACAACGGTAGTCCTCCCACCTGAGGCGAAGCCCTCCCAGAGAGGCACAGTGTAGCAACGGTAGTCCTCCCATCTGAGGCGCAATGGTAGTCCTCCCACCTGAGGCGAAGCCCTCCCAGAGAGGCACAGTGGAGCAATGGTAGTCGTCCCACCTGAGGCGCAATGGTAATCCTCCCATCTGAGGCAAGTAGAGCAAATGAAAGCCCTCGAGAGAGGCAATGAGGTAACAGAAGCCCTCTCCGGAGGCACTCACGAGCCACCTTTTTGTGTATACACTCCTTTAGAGTTCATGCGGGAGCCATGGATCATGGTCTCTTCCAGTCGCCTCAATTCCTTGCAAGCAAGGAGCTTGAATCGAGAGGGTCTGTAGACACCCCGATTCGTGACCCCCGCAAGAACCCTAACGACCTTCAAGAACTATTATTTTTGGGCCCGGGACCCACCCGAGCACTCGAAACTACCCCGAAAGGGTTTGTTGGCCGACAAACCTATTTTTAAGAGAGATTGTCGCACGACATATCACATTGTCGCACGACAATCACTGATATGTCGCTCGACAATCCCTCCTGACACCAGACCATCCACTCTCTGACACATCAGTCTGTCAGAAACATCACTTCAGCCGTTTGTCGCGCGACATTGGACACATTGTCGCGCGACATATGCCCCTTTTGGAGAAGTGTCGCGCGACAATCTTCCCCGAGCAGTATAAATAGGCCAACACCCCCCAAGGGTTTAGGGAGGCAATTTTGGATTGAAGGATTCTAAGCTTAAAAATCTGATTTTCTAGTCTTTCGTCAAGCATTCTCTATTATCGTCTTATTTCTGAAGAATTCCCAAATCCATTCCCGACACTCGACGTGTCTCGTCTCTGGAATCGAATTCTCGGAAATATCTGAAAAAGGAAAAGATCATTATCGCCGAAAATCTCTCCGCCGGATTATATTTTCTTTCTTATTATTATTCTCGTCGAGAAGGTAAAGAAAGTCTCTTCTAGTATTCAACATTAAATATCTGTGTACTTGTTTCACTTCTGTTGTTTTGTCCACATTTTATTTGAACAAACTTATTGCCAAGTTACAAATAGTCTATCGTTTTCAAAACAAAAGACCCTGATAAAACCCTTTGCAAAACCAGAAGAGTAAGTACATTACCACCTGGATAAATTCCTGTTTTCAAAACCCGGACCGGTAAAACCTACTTAGGAATTAAAAACCCGGTATATCCTATCTGTTTCATAGATTGTGATACGTCCGGTAGAACTCCCCTCAAGAGTTCCAATTCCATATTAAATTAGTTCCACTATAAGATCCAAACTTTTTCCAAAACAAGGCAAAAACTCGAGAAAACCGGCATTATCCGAGAAATAATACGGGAAACTCCATCTCTAAAGAAAACAACTTTTGTCACTTGTATTTGCATTTCTCAAAACTCAACATCGGATCTTGGAACATAAAGGTTCTTCATCCCTTTTCCCGTTTTCTCAAATGAGGGTTTTCATTTAGAAAGTAGTAAATTGTCAGTAAAAGCATCCAAGTTTTTCAAAATAGAATAAACATATAAAAGACCACTAGAGACCGAAAGGGCGGAATGGGTGCTTAACACCTTCCCAAACCATAATATAGTTTCCGAATCCTATAGAATCCTGGTTTCGTAGACAAACGTGTAAAGAAAGGCTTAATTGTAATCTTTCCTCTTACACAACCATTTTGTCCGTTTTCTCGTAAAACGTACTGGCGACTCTGAATGAACCCCTTTGCATCTAGAAATAGAACATAGGGACACCTGATATGAATCAACCAGAGGCACTCCAGCAAATGGAGCTACGGAATCCATTCCGACGTTTCAGACGCCTAACCGAACGGGGACGAGACCCGGGGGTCGCATTTGCGGATTCTCACACAATTCACAATGGTTAATCAAACTAATCACAGTACTATCAATCGAATTTCGAATTTATAAGAATAACTGGGCATCCTCCCTTAGCCACGTCTGTCTCGAATTATCTGAAGGGGGATCACTAGTCATGTGATCATCTTTATCGATACTACGCAAATAAATTCGAATGGTTTTACTCCAGTCAAGATAATTGGAGCCATTAAGTTTATGCTCAGTAATTTTTGACATTACATAAACTACATCAGAAACAACTGCCGCCTTCTGCTCTGACATATTTAAATAATTTTATAGCGAGAAATAAACAGAGCAAACCAATGAAGTAGAAATCAAGCCACACAAATCACAAATAAACTGAGCAAACCAATGAACAGGTCACAGCCAAACTTGAAACCAAGAAACGAGCAACCGAGTGGTGCAGAAATAACTTAAAGAGTCAAACGGGTGCGAATTAACCCAAACCAATCACAGACCAGCAATTGTAAAGCACAAAACACGAACAAACAGCCTCTGGACACAGTTTCAGGTCTAGAAACACAATTATCTCAGATCTAGTATGCGCAGAACAATACGAGGAAGGCTAAACTTGATCCAAAGTCAGATCTACACCAAACAGTGAGGAACCGACCCAAACCAAACACATATATGTGCTGTAAATAGTGAAACGAGACCAACGACGGTGGCTGGAAGTCAATCGGAGGCTTCACGCGCCTCCACACGCCGGCACGTGAGGTCGCTGACGAGATGAAGCGATGGCGCGTGGGGGCCATGCGCGTGGTTTTACGGCGCCGGATTCTGGGTGAGTGCGAAACGGTGGTAGACGATCCTCCCTAGGCCGGAGGTGAGATTAAACGAGCACGATGAAGTGTTCAACAAAAAATTAAAAGTGAAAACCCTAACCAAAACTAGGCTGCTGTCAACTAGGAGACGTAAACCTTGGATGAAAAACCCTAACCCTCTGATACCATGTTAGTAACCATCTCACCCAAAAACTTAAGTTGTTAAGTAGTGGGTAAACAATGTATATCATACTCTTCAACAAAATGCATTTTTTTGGTTTCAACATTGTGCTTGAGAGAGAGCAAGACAGAGAGCTATAAAAACAATTTGGTCTTTTCTTTTCTGATTGCTTGTCGGAATTATTCTAACTAACTTGCATGTTCTTGTTTAATCTAAGTAGCTAGAATATTATTATGTCGTCCCATGCTTCTTCCCATCTTGGTGAGAAGGAAAAGATGAATAAGTGTTGGAAAATAATAAACTGCTGAATCAAAAATAGATAAGGTAGAGAGTACACCGGGTTGAGTCGCGGACTAAGTCGCTCTCTTTAAGACGTTTCGCGGCTCTGCCCGGAATCGTGCTAGCAGTTCTGATTATGCCACGCCGTCCCCAGGATGAAACAGCCCAGATACCCTCTGTACGATTGATTTGCACTTATTAAACCGCTCGACAATAACACTCTTTTAATTGCTCGGGAACCGAAAAATGTTTTACTGCCGAAAAAATATTTTTTGTTTCTGCCGGAAAAAATCTTTTCTACCGGAAAATTATTTTCTGTTTCTGCCGGAAAAAATATTTTTCTGTTTCTACCGGAAAAAATATTTTCTGCCGGAAAAATATTTTCTGTTTCTGCTGGAAAATATTTTCTGTTTCTGCCGGAAAAAATCTTTTTCTGCCGGAAAAATATTTTCTGTAGGAATATATATAATTCTGCCGGAAGAATAATTTTTGTAGGAAGATATATGTCTCTCTCTCTCCTTTCTTGTACATAAATATATGTTTTAAAATGTAGATCTGCTTTAAGGGAAAAAGGAGGAGACCAGGAGACAAATTTAAGGGGAATTCGGAAAAGTGTTGGGGGGAATTCGGAAAAGTGTTGGGAGCATTTTTTTTTTCTTTTTTTTTCTTTTTTTTTCTTAAATGCATAAAATAAACTCCAACAATCCCCCACTTGTATTTTAGGAAAAAACTTTTTCATCGAGCATATTCCATAGGACAGTGCATAAGTAAAGGTATTTTTCAATTTGAACCTTTACGTAGTGTTTGTGTTTCAGACTATACTAGAGTAACTCGTAGTTTTGAACTCTATCTCTGACAATCACAACACACACTATCCCCAAGAGTGTTGTCCAAAAGCCAGCACGTTATGGCCATGTGCTTATATCCCGGTTAGTGAATGCTCTAGAGAATTTGCCCAGAATTCCATAGGAAGCGACCTCTCTTCCACATTCACATAGGTGAGTCTATCAAGAGTACTCTTGTAGCATTGGTACCCCACTCCACATAGAGCTATAGAACTCAATAAGAGCAAATGCTCAACCTTTTCACCGCTTCAAGATATCATGCTCTATAGGGATGAGATAATAATACATGATTTCTAAAATATCACTTGTAACTTGTTGTTTACCCTTTGAACTTATTTCTTGGGATCTCCAGTCCATAGGTTGGGTTACCATTACAGTGACTCAGATTTCGTTGGGCGTTAACCCCATCCCTTTCGAGGTGTTAAACACCTTCTCTCTCGTTAGTCCTTTCGTCAAAGGATCAGCCAAATTTTTCTCAGACCGCACATAATCCACTCTTACAGCACCTTTGGAGAGTAACTCTCTAACCGTGCTGTGTTTACGACGAATTTGTCGTTTCTTACCGTTATAGTAACGGTTCTGAACTTTTGCAATAGCCGCGGTACTATCGCAGTGGATAAGGACAACTGGGATCGGTCTCTCCCATAGAGGGGTATCTGCAAGAAAGCTTCTCAGCCAGCTTGCTTCTTCACTAGCAGCAGCTAGTGCTATCATCTCAGACTCCATCGTAGACTGGGCCAAAATGGTCTGTTTCTTGGATTTCCAAGAAACTGCACCTCCAGCAATGCTGAAAATATATCCACTTGTGGCCTTGGAATCTTCTGACAAGGTATTCCAGTCAGCATCGCTATATCCTTCTAGGACAGCGGGAAACTTTTGATAGTGTAACTTTAGGTCCATGGTTCTTTTTAGATAACGCATGACCCTCTCAATAGCATGCCAATGCTCCATACTAGGACTGCTAGTAAACCTACATAGTACCCCCACTGCATAAGCAATATTGGGCCTAGTGCAATCAGTAGCGTATCGAAGGCTACCAATGATGCTCGCATACTCAGTTTGTCTAACACTGTCTCCAGTGTTCTTGAACAACTTCACACTAGGATCATATGGAGTACATGCTGGTTTACAATCTGAGTAATTATATTTCTTTAGAATCTTCTCAATGTAATGAGATTGATCCAAAGAAAGTCCCTTTTCCGTCCTAGTAATTTTAATCCCTAAAATTACATTGGCTTCTCCCAAATCCTTCATATCAAAATTTTCACATAGCATGGATTTCACATTATTAACAACATGGATATTAGAACCAAAAATAAGCAAGTCATCAACATATAAACATATAATAGTGCAAGCATTATTCTCAGTCTTATAATAAATGCATTTATCACTTTCATTAATTCTAAATCCATTTGCAATAATCAATTCATCAAATTTCTCATGCCATTGCTTAGGAGCCTGTTTCAAACCATAAAGGGATTTATCTAATTTGCATACTTTTTGTTCTTGACCTGTAATAATAAATCCTTCAGGTTGTTCCATGTAAATTTCTTCTTCTAATTCTCCATTAAGGAAAGCAGTTTTAACATCCATTTGATGCACAACAAGATCATGCAAGGAAGCCAGGGCAATCAAAACACGTATAGACGTAATTCTAGTAACGGGAGAATAAGTATCAAAGAAATCTACATTTTCACGTTGTCTATAACCCTTGACAACTAAACGTGCTTTGTATTTGTCAACAGTGCCATCAGGATTTAATTTCTTTTTAAGTATCCACTTACAACCTATGGTTTTACAACCAGGAGGAAGGTCTACTAGATGCCAAGTTCTATTTGATTCTAAGGAATCCATGTCATCGTCAATGGCTTCTTGCCAAAGGTCAGCATCTAAAGAAGATAACGCTTCTTGAATAGTGGATGGATCATCTTCTAATGTGTATGCATAAAAATCAGGTCCAAAGTCTTTAGCGGTTCTAACTCTTTTACTTTTCCTAGGTTCAAAAGATGTACCATGGTGCACAGTACTAGTAGGTAAAGTAGAGCTAGAAGGTAGTGAGCTACCCCCACTATTCTTCAACTTAAAAGGGAATTTATCTTCAAAAAAGTCTACATCATTAGATTCAATAATAACAAGATTTTTCAAATCATAAAATCTATAGGCCTTGCTATTAACTGCATATCCGATAAAAACACATTCATAAGCTCTACTAGCAAGCTTAGATCTTTTAGGATCAGGAATACGTACGTAAGAAAGGCACCCCCAAACACGTAAATAAGATATATTGGGCCTTCTATTATTTAAAATCTCATAGGGGGATAAATTAGATTTAATCTTAGGCACCCTATTAAGAATGTGACAAACGGTTAATAAAATCTCTCCCCACCAATGTGAGGCAGCCCCTGAATTTAGTAGCGTAGCAACAATTAATTCGGCAAACGTTCTATTTTTCCTTTCGGCTTTTCCATTCATTTCAGGTGAATATGGAGCAGTCGTCTCATGAATAATACCAAGTGAAGTATAAAGATTTTTAAAATCAGTTGAATCATATTCGGTTCCTCTATCACTCCGAAATCTTTTTATTTTCTTATTAAACTGATTTTCAATTTCTGTAAAAAATATTTTAAACTTATCAATTGCTTCACTTTTATTTTTCATAAGGTAAATATAGGAAAAATCCGAATTATCATCAATAAAAGTAATAAAATACCTTTTTCCATTTCTCGTTAAAACACCATCAAATTCAAAAATATCCGAATGAATTAATTCAAAAGGTTCAGTTTCTCTTAAAACATATTTGTGAGGTGTTTTAGTAATCTTTGCTTGGCTACATAATTCACATTTTTCGAAATCATTTAATGATAAGGGGGGAATAATTTCCAGTTTACTCATGTTCTTAATAAGGCGCTTATTAACATGACAGAGTCTAGCATGCCACACATTAAATGAACAAATCATATAAGCAGAACTAGAAACAACTTTATTAGCATCAACATTCAATTTAAACATCCCATCACAAGCATACCCCTTCCCCACAAATACACCATTCTTAGTAAGAGTAAACAAATCTGCCCCAATAGTTTGAACAAATCCAGCTTTATTAAGGATGTAACCCGAAACAAGATTCTTCCTAATTTCTGGAGTATGCAGAACATCCTTAAGGATGACAGTCTTTCCAGAAGTGAATTTCAACTCGACATTACCCGTCCCAGCAACATTAGTGGTGTGGGAATCACCCAACAGCACTTTCTTATCAACAGCATCAGAATAGGTTTTAAATAGAGAACGATCATGGCAGACATGACGAGAGGCGCCAATATCCACCCACCAGCCTTCAGAACCCGATACCAGATTAATTTCTGTTATCATAGCCACTAAGGGCTCCTCTTCAGTAACATTCGCCTGAGGAACTCGGCGTTTGTTTCGACAATTTCTTGCCATATGACCAGGCTTTCCACAGTGATAGCAAGAGAACACACTGTTATTATTATTATTATTATTATTAGCCTGGCCATTTCTGTTTTGGTTCTGAGTTTGGTTGTTCCTATTCTGGTTCCCGTACCGGTTCGCATTATTTCCACCGTTCTGATTTTTCATATTTTTCCGGTTCGGCCTTAGTGCAGGAGGGGTGTTGTTCGAGCGATTCTGATTTTGATTACGGTTCTGATTTTTGTTGAAAACAACCAGAACCTCATCATTCCGATCTTGTTTACGGTTTTCCTCCTCAATCCTGAATTTTGTAATCAAACTTTCAAAAGAAAACTCTTTAGATTTGTGACGCAAACTGTTTTTGAAATCTTTCCAGCCAGGGGGTAATTTGTCAATCAAAACTGCCACTTGAAACTGCTCATCAAAATTCATTTCTTCAGAAATAATCTCATATGCAATTTTCTGAAGTTCGTGAGACTGTGTAACAATAGACTTGTCGTCCGTCATCTGATATTTCAGATAACGACTGACAGCGTATTTTTTATACCCAGCCTCTTCAGTGTCATATTTTTTTTGAAGTGAATCCCAAATTTCTTTTGCGGATTTGCACGGGAGGTAAACATCATAAAGCTCATCATGAAGAGCATTCAAGATCAGATTTCTGCATGCATAATCATTGTCTTCCCAAGTTTTGAGAGTCTTATGATCTGCCGCAGAAATCGGATTAGGGAAGGTGGGTTTTTCAGAAACACAAGTAGATTCCACCTTCTTAAGAGTTAAGTAAAAAAACATTTTTTGTTTCCACCTCCTAAAGTGTAGACCCTCAAATTTAAAAGGTTGATTCAATGAGCCAGAAGCAGCAGCTTGATTAAGTTCATTAGCCATGACAACAGTTATACAAAAAATAGCAGAATAGAAAACGTCTTAAAATTGTTGGAAAATAATAAACTGCTGAATCAAAAATAGATAAGGTAGAGAGTACACCGGGTTGAGTTGCGGACTAAGTCGCTCTCTTTAAGACGTTTCGCGGCTCTGCCCGGAATCGTGCTAGCAGTTCTGATTATGCCACGCCGTCCCCAGGATGAAATAGCCCAGATACCCTCTGTACGATTGATTTGCACTTATTCAACCGCTCGACAATAACACTCTTTTAATTGCTCGGGAACCGAAAAATGTTTTACTGCCGGAAAAATATTTTCTGTTTCTGCCGGAAAAAATCTTTTCTACCGGAAAATTATTTTCTGTTTCTGCCGGAAAATATTTTTTGTTTCTGCCGGAAAAAATATTTTTCTGTTTCTACCGGAAAAATATTTTCTGTTTCTGCCGGAAAAAATCTTTTTCTGCCGGAAAAATATTTTCTGTAGGAATATATATAATTCTGCCGGAAGAATATTTTTTGTAGGAAGATATATGTCTCTCTCTCTCCTTTCTTGTACATATATATATGTTTTAAAATGTAGATCTGCTTTAAGGGAAAAAGGAGGAGACCAGGAGACAAATTTAAGGGGAATTCGGAAAAGTGTTGGGGGGAATTCGGAAAAGTGTTGGGAGCATTTTTTTTTTATTATTTTTTTTTTCTTTTTTTTTCTTAAATGCATAAAATAAACTCCAACAATAAGCCTTCTTCTTCGTCTTCTTCTGCTGATTATGTCAATCTCATAATCAAAAACCAGGTCTCTCTCTCTCTGAGTGATGTAGAGCCGTGCGGCCGTTTGGCCTATACGATACCTTTCCTTTAATAACATATTAAAGTTCAGAACATCCAACCTAAAATTAATTGGCAATGGATGGAATAGTCTTATTCTTATATATTGCTTCTTTGAGATAATCCGTTTTTCCCATATAAACTTTATAGTCTCAATAATAATAAAAATAATTACTTTTTATAAAAAGTTATAACATGTGTTGTTTACTTATTAATTGTAGGATGGGAAAGAGTTGGTATTCAAAATTAGGCATACTAGCTGAAGAAGGTATTAACTGCATATTGTAATAGAAGATTTTTGGACTATGCCTCAAGCCGCTTCTTGTTCAATGGTGAATTGTTCCCCCACGATAAAACTGCGGATGAGGTAATTTATATATAAAATGAAATTTTATCTATTTTATTTATTATAATCATACCGGGTATATTAAAGAATTGTACATGTCAAAAAAATGTAAAATCCACCAATATATTTGATATGAATAACTGGTAGTTTAATCCAGTATTTCCAAATGATTCTTTATTACAACGTACTACAAAGTAAATTTGTTTTCATTGGCGGAGTCAAGAATTTAATGAAGGGGGCCAAAATTTAAAGTATACAAAGGAATATATTTAAAGTTATAAAATTTTAATGTAAAAACTGTTGGAAAAATGGTATAAAAACCATTTTTGAGTGGGACCTTACACTTGGTTGTCAAAGGTTATCAAAGATTTGTGTTCTCCTGATCTATGAATTCATAAAAATCGTATATATATTTGTTTGCCCAAAATAGTTATGAAGTAAATGAGAAATTGTCATACAGAGTGAATGACTTGAGATGAAAAAATGGAATGGAATAATAGAAAAAAGGTAAGTTGGACATAGGAATTTTATTGAAGCATTGATGTGTTTATAAGGATCACCTCTTATTACAAATATCGGATGAACAAACCATACGACTTTGTGTGCGACTACACATACTTGTTTTGCACTCGGACCTATTTAAAAAAGAAAATCAAGACAGGTCAAGTGCCCTTCGCTACCCCTACACAGCGCTACCCCTACACAGCGCTACCCTGTCTTCATATGTTTCTTAATTTATGCATATACTGTTTTCTTAGTAGTGGGTATAAAAAATGAAGTTATTAATTTCGCTTTCCCAAATTAGGAAAACAATTTATTTTTTTTCAAAATGTTTCTAACTTAAAGAGTTTTTTCTTTTTTTCAATATTGTCGTCAATGTATGTACCAAATACCCTGAATATAACCAAACTAAGAATGAATTTTTTCAGCCCCCTTCACGCTTCAAGAATTACAAGCTAGCGGGCACCGTAGAATTTGTGGTTGGTCGTAATTTTCTTTCTGGGTCATCCAAAGGGGCCGGTCCAAGTTCGTGTTGTTCCTCTATAAAGGCAATAGATGCTCTCAACGGACAACGGCTAATCTCATAGTATAACTAAGTTGTACTGTTTGACCATTTACTATGTTGAAATTATTATATATTTTTTTCTTTGGAATATTGAAAAATGGAGATTTTTTGAAAAAGTTTTATACAAATGAACCATGGAATAATATTTTTGTAAACTAAGGGTCTATTTTTGACCAAATTACAAAAGAAGTGCAACGTTAACTTTGTAGTATATTTTTGAATTGTAATATTTTATGTTATCTTGCAAAATTAAGTTTGCATTGCATGTTTTTTTAGTAAATTACTATGTCTAAATGTTTAATTAACTTAGATTTAGAGTTATTTTAACAAATTAGAAATTTAAACCCATTTATTAATAAAACACACATGATAATTTTTTTGAGTTATGTAAAATTAAGTTTGCACTTCTTATTTGTTAATACATTACAATATATTGGGATTTATTTGCCGTTGCTTTAGAGTTACCAGAGTTATAGATAAAAATATACTAGTTAAAAAAAAAATATAAACACATCATGCAAAACAAATTTGCCTTAATTTTTTTGGATTGCAAAGTTAAGTTTGCACAAAATACAATTTTAGTCAAAGTCCTTATTTTAAAAGACAACCGATAAACAAGCATTATTTCATATATATATATTTTAAAGATTCCCTTAATTAAAAAAAATATTATTCCCTGGATTTTTTGGAAAAAATATTATCACACAAGACTATTTACCCCATTTCTAATTTTTTCTTTTCATTTGGTCGAAATTATTATGTTCTTAAAAGGTACAAAGGTCAAGATAAAACTCTTAATTTAATAGCAAAGAGTATGACCATGGTTAAATACACCCTAGTTTAATATTTTAGTATATACATTTTAAGCCCATCCTGCCATGAAAGTTTATAGTAATAACAGATGAGGGGAAAAAGTTGTAAACACCCCATTTCGCAATCGAGTCAACCGTTTATGCATAGTTGGATTTCTTATTGGGATAGTTGTGAACGAAACAACTTTCATTTTCCATAACAAAAATAAAAGAAAGACAACCTATTCCTACAATTGCGGTTAGCCGCCCACTCCGAAGCGTGCCTTATCCTTGTAGAATCATCAAAGTCTTCCTCCATATATGTTCCTGCATTATTTAATTGTATTAGAGTTCGAGCATTTAACCTAAAATCAATTAATAATCGGTGAATTGAAGTAGTCCCTTATATATATATATTTGGGAGGATCCGGTTTCCCAATGTGGGATTTACTATCCCAAAACGATTAGAGTCTGGAGCATCTAATCAAAAACCAATTAGTAATGGCTAGAGTAACCCCTTATTATATATTGCTTTGGGAGGATTTGGTTTCTGATGTGTGATTTATAGTCCCAAAACACCCCTTCATATATGTGTGAGGTAATTTTGAGTCTAACATGTGCACTGTTTATATTGGGTGACGTGGAGCCCGTGTAGCCGTTGGGCCTTGACACATATTGCTTTCCTTTTGATACCATATTAGAGTTCGGAGTATCAAACCTAAAACCAATTAATAATGGGTGGAGTAACTACTTATTCTTCTATATTGTTTTGGAATGGTCCGATTTCTCAATATAAGATTTATAATATCGACAAATTAACTGAGGTACTAATGTATAATGACCAAATTGCCACTCATGTAAAATTGCAGAAATAATTGTTAGTGTTACAGTTAATTGGATGATTTGTGTGAATTGGGTTCTAAAATATTGCTAATATGAAATTGCAGCTAGGGTTGAAGGATGGAGCTGAAATTGATGCAATGGTTGAGCAAATGGGTGGTGGTTACATGCTCATTTGACTTGAGTGAGAAAGGTTTCAATTAAGCTTAAGCGATTTCTTTAACACATGAATTTGATTTGCTTAGGTGGTTACATGTTCATTTGACTTTGGGAGAAATGTACTTGAAATAATGTTGAATGATTTATACATTGAAGTCTTTATATATTATATGTCCGACTCGTATGTATATAATTCAAATTTATTTAATTTGGTGCAAATGTTCAATCCTATTCGAACTAATTTTGTTATGAAAAAGAAAATCAAAGGAATAAAATTGGATAGCAAAAGTATTACACAATTTCAAAGTCAGACGGTTAAAATTGTTATTGACTTTATAATATAATATATATATATATAGTAGTTATCTAGCACATATAATTCGTACACAACTTACACAAATTATTTAGAGAGAACAAATTATAAAAGTAATAGTGCCCAAGTTGTTAAACATTATTTCAAATTTATGATAGTAATAGTTTGAATCATATGCTTGTGCTATATCTACCCTTATACATCTCCTTTTTCCAGAAAGATTGTGAGGTAAAATTGAAAAGTAAAAGGTGTGACACAATAAAAAGAGTGAATGAAGTCTGCGTTGGCTGCTCCTTAGGGCATCCACAGTACTGAGATTGTAAATTTGTAAGTAGGCGAATCCAAAAATTTATTTTCATAGGATAAAATACTATTTCATCAGTTTGCAATAGGATAAATTAAGTTCAGCTAAATTCACTATCCCGCTAAGCACAAGCGGAAATGTTTACCACAGGCCATGTGGAAAATCAAATATATGAGTGAGAACCTTGTCAAAGAGGTGACATCCGATTGGAATCTGGACGAAATTCAGATGAGTTTTCGCTCTCTCTTAACTGGATTTTTTTTTTCTTATCTTACTGTCATTTGTAGGGGTGAATTTGGGCATGGGTTTGGTGGGCTCCAATTAAGTGTAAAAAAAAAAGAAAAAAATGAAGAAGCTTGCATGTGTGTAAACTTCTTATTGGGCGAGTGAGCTATTATAATTGGTAAAGCACTCACCAAAATTTAGAAAAAAATTTGAATTTGAATCCGTCTAAAGCGCTATTATTTTTTGTTATTATTGTACTAAAAGGCGCGACTTAAATATTTTTGAAAAGTTTCTTTTTATTTTTTCTCATTTGTAAGCTTTTAGCCCAACATTGTTCATCAGTCTATCTACCGGCCCAAGCCCAGCCTCTTCCATATTCAGCCAATACACAATTGATACACCTCAATTAAATTTATTTTTTAAATGAAAATAGGCGAAAGGCGTCTCAGATAATAGTTTACTCTTTTTTTTTTTTTTTGATAAAAATCAATTAAAGATTTTATTAATTTGTAGACTGAACATCATAGTAAAAAAGAGCAACAGAAAATTAGAGGCCTCTTCTATCCAACTAACAAAATCATTAATACATTAACAAACACGGTAAATTATGGACAACTCTATTCTCATCTCTCCTTACAAAAGATAATTTGACATAGGTTAATAGTTTACTTTTATTTCGGTAAATAATTATATCTTTGGCGTATTATATTCATTATTTTTGTTTAAATTTATAGTTATTGTTTGTATATGCATTTTATTGTTATTAAAAAATATCCTTTTAAATAATTGAGAATAAATAATTTTGTCAAGAATTTTATTAATTTTTTTAAAATTAAAAAAACTAATTTTACTGTATTTTTTGAGATATTTATTTTCATAAAAAAACTGTACAAAAATAAAATAAATTAAGCTCCATTTTCTTCAATATATATATATATATGTATTTCTGTGTTTAGCTCTAGTTTTTTCTTATGGTTTACATTTCTCATTGTTTTTTCCCTAAAATCTTCTTTGAACACTATTTCAGCAACATGACCACTCTATACAAAATATTTAGATAGGTTATTAGGCCATCTCCAATGATACTTTATTTTTATTTTTTCATTCTATCGTATGTGTCAATATCATTTTACGGTACTTTTGTATCTAATTCGCAAGTTTTTTTTATATAGGTAAAAAAGTATAAAAAAAAATTTGTTTTCGGTGGTATATTTTTTTTTGGAACATCAAAAGGGGAAAAGCCTCAGCAGCCAAACTACATTACCAACAATAGGAAGAACAGAACAAAAGCATAAGAAAATAAACAGACTGTATTAATGGATCTGAAGAAAGTAAATAATTAAGGAGAAAATACAAAGAAACCCCAAAATAAAAAGTGGCAACCTCTAGAGGCACCATATCTCCATACCGAGGGACAAACCATCAATTTGTGAAACTGTTCAAACCAATAATTAAGAAGGTTCTTGGCCAATAAAGAGGAACACGAAAAACCTATAACTTTAAATATAGCAACGATTAAAGCACAAGCAATAAGATTCAAACTCTTAGTATCATAAACTTGAAATTATGTTTAACCATAGGGCACTATTACTTTTATAATTTGTTCTCTCTATATAATTTATATGTAAGTCGTAACGAATTACATGTGCGAGATGGCTAATATATATATATACACATTATATTATAAAGTCAAGAACAATTTCAACCGTCTTTGAACCTGTGTAATACTTTTGCTATCCAATTTTATCTTTTAATTTTCTTTTTCAGTAAAAATTGCTTCCAATAAGAGCTGAACGTTTGGCATTAAACAAATTTGCATTATATATGTGAGTCGCGCATGTAAAGACTTCAAAGTATAAATCATTCAAAACTATTTCAAGTCCATTTCTCCCAAAGTCAAATGAGCATATAACCACTTGAGCATATCAAGTTCATGTATTAAACAAATCGCTTAAGCTTAATTGAAATCTTTCTCACTCAAGTCAAATGAGCTGATGAGCATGTAACCACTTAAGCAAATCAAGTTCATGTATCAAACAAATCACTTAAGCTTAATTGAAACCTTTCTCACTCAAGTGAAATGAGCGTGTAACCACCACCCATTTGCTCAATCATTGCATCAATTTCAGCACCATCCTTCAACCCTAGCTGCAATTTCAGATTAGCAATATTTCAGAACCCAATTAACAAAAATCAACCAATTAACTGTAACACTAATAATTGTTTCTGCAATTTGAAATGAATGGCAATTTGGTCAATATACATTAGTAACTCAGTTTGTTGAGACTATAAATTTTATATCAAGAAAGCCGATCCACCTAAAGCAATGTATATGAATGAAGGGTTTACCTATTATTAGTTGGGTTTTGGGTTGGATGCTCCGAACTCTAACATGATATTAGAGAAAAAGGCTATTTACCGTGTCAAGGCCCAACGGCCACTCGAGCTCGGGGCTCCACATCACCCAATATAAATAGTTCACGTGTTATGCTCAAAATTACGCTACAAGTGAGGGAGCGTGTTGAGACTACAAATTTCATATCGGAAAACAGTGTCCTCCAAAGCAATATATAAGAATAAGGGTCTACTCTATCTATTGCCAAATGATTTTGGGTTAGATGTTCTTAACTCTAATCACGTGGAGACTATAAATCCCACATCGGAAAACCGGATCCTCCCAAAGCAATATATAAGAATTAGAGGCTACTTTAATCCACTAATTGTTAATTGGTTTTGAGTTGAATGCTCGAAACTCTAATACGGTAAAATAATGCAAGAACATATCGCGGAAGACTTTAATGATTCTACAAGGATAATTAAAAGTCAAATTGGGCACACTTCTTGTATTATATATATATATTTTCTTTATTTTCAATTTACGAATTTTATCTTGACATTTGTACGTTTTAAAAACACATTAATTTTGACGAAAACGAAAAGAGAAAAAAAATACGATGATTTCAGCATAGTAAATTAATGATCAAACAGTACAAATGATCAGAATCTATTGCCTTTATAGAGGAACAATACGATCCTGGATCGAAAGAAAATTACGTCCCGCTTATGATTCATGATTCGTGAAGGGGGCTGAAAAGAATTCATTCTAGATTCAGGGTATTTGGTACTTACATTAAAAAAAAAAAAAAAAAATTAAGTTGAAATATTTTGAAAATAAAAAATAAAAAAAATCCTGATTTCACAAATAAAAACACAAATCTATGATAACCTTTGACAATCGAGTGTAATGTCCCCCCCAAAAATGGTTTTTATACCATTTTTCCAACAATTTTTGCGTTAAAATTTATAACTTTAAATTTTGCTCTCTTGATTAAATCCCAAGCTCCGCCACTATATGACAACAAATTTACACTATAGTACATTATATTCAAGAATCAAGTGGAAATACTGGTTTAAAATGCCAGTTATTTATATCAGATGCAATGGTGAATTGCATATTCTTGAAATGTACGACTCTTTAATACACTTGATATGATTATAGTGAATAAAATCGGAAAAAAATATCATTTTCTATATAAATTACCTCATCCGCGGTTTTATTGTGGGGGAACAATTCACCATTGATCAAGAAGCGGCATGAGGCATAGTCCAAAAACCTTCTGTTACAATAAGCAGTCAATAACTTCTTCAGCTTCGCAGTATGTCTGATCTTGAAGACCAGCTCTTTGCCATCCTACAATTAATAAAAAAACAACACATTTATAGCCTGGGTAAATACTATTTTCACCAAGCCCATTCATAAGATAATGTTTGATATCCAAAAGAAACCCTATTTTGAGTGGCCGAGGTCGATGGGAGGTAATGCAGATGGTAGAAATACCAAACTCGGATACTAGTATCATAAAGATCATGGGCATAGAATAGAAACCCTTAAGTAGTTTTTAGAAGGGCTAGTCACTAAAGGCCATTTGGCCAAATGCATGCATCAAGGGTGGCAAAAAGGCAAGTTGAAAAAAGCGAGATGAACATATGGGTTTTGTCAAAGAGGAAGAAGATACAAATGGGTATAAAAATGTTTAGAGGTGTTGTTTGGACGTGGAATAAAAATAGGGGTGAATTGAAAGGAATGGATAAAATATATTGGGGTGAGTTACAAGGTTTCTCTAACTGGGGTGAATTGAAAGTTTTGGTGGGTGTATCCAATATCACCCTTTTGTAAACATGATCTAATCATTATAGTTATCATTCACCAAATTTCATGAAAAAAAATCATTTGTTTACCCCCTATAATAGACGTGTCATTTTTATTAAACTGAAGACCCCCCTCTATAGAACAGGCATGCATATTTGCTATAATAATATATTGTAACCTTGGATGAAGGAAAATTATGCATTCTAAGATAACTTAAATGATTAACTACATTTTAGTACAACATATTGATACTGAAATTCCATTCAATAGAAGATATTTTTTTTGTTCAAATAAAGCAACGTATTTTACGTTTGTTTTCAAATAACACATCCCGTAGTTTAGCCTTATAACACCGTTAAAAGAGCACTAATGTGGTATCCACATGCATGCATAGTCAACTACTTAATTCGCAGTAAGCAACAATTAAAAGTAGAATAAAAATCTTTGCTTCAATACACCTACCCTACCATCTTCTTCTCATTCCAAATCAACCTTAACTCAATCCCCACAGCCGTCACCAGCGATAACAGCTTTGAACACCTGCCAGCACCCTTTCTGCGACCTCCACCATCACCACCTCCTACGCCCTTCTCCTCGATCCAAAATCACCAGAAAATACATATACAAATGTATTGATGATGGAGTGTTTGTTTGTTCCCAAAATTCGACGGGATCAAGATCTGGATGTTCTAGGGTTTCATGTGCTATATATGTAACTGTTAACTTGACAATTGAGAATTATTCACACATACTTTCTCTAGTTTGATGGGGGATGGAGATCATTTTATTTGTAATTTGGGTATACTCTGTTTTTGCTTTCATTATTTTATATGGGAAGAGGGGAAAAGATAAGGGAAATTAACGATGGTGTTGATGGGTATCCAATGAGTAATGGTGGCGAATGGAGGTGGGTAGAGAGTGAAACCAGACATTGGAGGCTTGTGGGGAGAGAGAGAGAGAGAGAGAGAGAGAGAGAGAGAAGGGTGATTACATAGACTGAGAGGGTGAAGATGATGATGGTGAAGTTATGGGTTTGTGGAATTTTTAAGATGCTGATGATTGTGAACTGGATTTTTGGGATTTTAAAGAATATTATAATGTTATTGGGTCTTAATCTTGCTCTTATTCTTCTGTGGATTTTTGTTAAAATCTCTCTCTATATATATAAAATCCCCAGTCCACTCAAAAAATCTAGAGACACATGTTGTCAAAAAAAATGATGATTATACTTACTATAGGCCAAAGAGTACATATTTTTTTTTTATTAGAAACAAAACGCTTTTATTAAAAACTAATTAAAGCAATACAACATAGATTACATCTTTAGTGAACCAGTAGTCCACCAAAGCCCCTCAAGAAATATGAAAAGGCTACAAAAAAACAAGCGTTACAAAAAACCAAACAACAATGAAAAGATGAAGCCATAAACAAGGCTACTACAGGATAGCTGCGTTCCAATTCCCACATAAATCTGAGACCGATAAAAGATCCGAACAGTTTCGAAGAGATGGCCCAAAAAGATGCTAACTGCTTGATTTTAAACCATACTTCACCGGCTTCGCAATATTTATCTTCAAATATTCTAGCGTTCCTTTCATGCCAAATTCCCCAAGCTAATGCCAAGCAACAGCATCTCCATAACAATTTTGATTTCTTCTTATTTCCACTAAACTGCCAATCCAAGCCTAATAAATCATGCCATGATCCAGGCAAGGCTCCAATAACTCCAAATTCCTCCCTCGCCTTACTCCACATATAACTAGAAAAACTGCAGTGAACTAACATATGATCGATGCTCTCACCTCCCTTTTTGCAAAGAGTACACCAAGAAGGAGAAATGACCAGATTTGGCCTCTTTTTTTGGAGTAAGTCACAAGTATTAACTCTTTTCCAAGAGGCCAGCCAAGCAAAAACTTTCACCTTCGGAGGAATACCAACTTTCCAAATAAAATTATGAGGCACGAAGATAGGATCCAATGGCGAATTGGTGAGCAAGTGAAAGAACGATTTGCAAGAGAATATACCCGACTTTTCCCCCATCCACAATCTATAATCTCTTTCCAAACCGAAATTAAAACATGCTTACATATAAACTCCCAAACCGAAATTAATTGATGGAAACAATTCCAGCCTTGTGTCTCACAGTCTCCTTAAGATAAATTTGCTCCCTCTATAATACTCAAGGTTGTAAGCAATAGTCTCCTGTGATAGAATGAGTTTTTTCATTCTTTTTGAAGTATAGTAACACAATTAATAAGAATTGGCGAACACAAATTTGTGCCTGTACTCGAACTAGAATTTGGAAGAGGAGGAAAAAGTGAAGAATGGCTTCTTGGAATTGTGTAGGCCAGATGTGACTCCAGCTCAAATTGCTTGACTTCGAAAGTACTAGGTTTGTTTAAATACTAAGGGACGTGCAAATCGCTAAAGTATATCTGGTTTTACTTGCGAAAAATATGATTGATCTTAATCAATTTCAAGAACAGAAGCTATGCACAGTCAATCAAACAAAGCAAGAAAATGAGGCCGAATATAATGAGGTCTATGTTCTTTCGAACGACTAATCCTCGAGACAAATTTATAGTGTAATCCACTATAACAAAGAAAACGTACAAGACAATACTCACATGTACTCACTCACAAATCGCACACCTCTATGCCGCTCCAACCGCAGTTGGAATTTGCCTCTTACTCAAACGGAATTAAAATTTGTGTAGTGAACTTGACACAAATTGAAAAGGTTTTTCTCTCAAACATTTTACAGAAACAAATATTCTCACAAGAAAGTGTATAAAAACTCTCAAAGATTGTGAGTAAATCTAAGCACATTCCTCTCTTCCTATAGTCAATGCCTTGTCATCTAATTATAGTTGAAAACTACACATAGGTGTGAACAAATTGAAGGCTGAGAATCAGTGAGATCAGATCGATCTGTGTCAAGCGGATCAATCTGTTTTCCCCAAAAAAATAGGCTTTAGCATACTGACTTAACTTAGATCGACCAAAACATACTAGGATCGATCTAACTAGCCTTAAAAGCTAGTGTAAGTTTTCTGAGTTAAACCAAATCAAACAAAACAATAGTGGATTGATATTCTTTGCCTAGAAAACTAGTATAGGTACACTAGATCAAGTGCAAATTGATAAGAACAAGTCTGGATCAATCTGCTTGCACTGTTCAAAGCATAAACTTAGTTTTCAAACAACTTTTTCTGCTAAAATCAAATTAAAACACGTTCTTTTTAATTCACAAAATTATTCCACCTCTATGACTTTTAATTTGTATGATCCACCACATGCCTACCATATTCCAATATGATTTACATTTGACATGTGCGCGCACACACATATATATGGGGAAGAGAGAGAGAGATGTGAACCTGAGACTTGATTACGATTTCAATAAAATGCCTCAGTTTTTCATGTTCCGGGTGAGAAGAAGCTTGGGATGACACTGTTTCTGAATCTTGGGAGGAAGAAGCTTGCGACGACATCTATCTATTTGCTTAATTGACTGAAATGACTATAGAGTTGCTTCGTTTTAGGGATATCTCCTTCTCACGACCAACTGAAATTTCCACAGTATATTTTTCTTTACAAAAGAGTTTAACCAGAGGTATAACATTTCAAATTATATTATTCAGTTTCAAGAAAAACTACTTAGGTTTTGTCAATGTTTAAAAACCAGTACCTTTGTTTGCAGTAATAAATATAAATCAATAAAGCTTAAACAATCAAATGCAAAAAGAGACAAGGATTTTTGCGATGTAAAACAACCAATCAGGTCAAAAGTCCTCGGATGCTCCCTACCTCAGAACAAAATCGGCTATAATGAAAAAGGTTTACAAGAATTACAAATGGGCGTGAGGAAAAACACAATGTACCCTATGCACACAACTTTCACTAGTCAACTCCGAACACTTCAGACATACCAGATCCACTCTAAGAATTCCTTAATAACAAGTCGAAGTCCCATTAACACGAGCGAAAACAGAAATTTTCCATACAAGTTCCAGATCTTTGAATGTTTCTATTATTTAGGAAACCACAATAAAACATTTTGTTTAAACTTTGGTTAAAAAAATTTGAACATAATCAAAAAGAGAGATAAATCAAGATAGATATGCGAATATATCACATAGATCTAACAATATAATAACAATTTATCATAGATCTAACAAAGTACCAACAAATCTAATCAAGATATGAACAAATTAAGCATAAAGCACGCGATTCACAAAATCAACCGGCCGTAAATCCATAATAAACAAGGCTTCTTTGATTTTAGGATTGTAACTGTTCTTATAAGGGTCATAGATACTTCCTATAGCAACCAGATGTACGGATTCAAACCAACACAAAGTAGATTGAAAATAGTATACCAGAAATGGAGAAATCATAACGCCGATTTTGAATGATGCACACCAATGCCTAGTGAAAACCCTAATTACAATTACAAGAAAGAGTTCCTCGGGATACACATCAAATCTCTTGAGGAAGAAAAAGGAAATAGATTAAACAGATATTCAATCCTATTCGACAAGTTTGTAAGTGCACGACGAACCTGAATCGATCTGGAGAACTTGTTCTTCGTTACTAGCGAGAGAAAAGAAAACTTTTAGGGTTTGTAGGAATTTTTGTGTGTGTGAAATGACAATTAACAAAAAAGAATATATATACACTTGTATATTAGAACAAATGGCTCTGATTAATCAACAAACACAATTAATTGACGACAGGAATTTTAAGAGATTTGATCTTGCTCATCAAAACGACACCGTGCCACTAAATCATCACCGCATACACCAAATTCACACGGATTACCATCTAAGACCTTGACTAAATCCAATCTAACGATCCATAATGAAACACCATTGTAGCCCGCCGGTCATATTCAAGCACACGGATTGTGCTTTCACATAGCCACATGCATAATTCAATTCATACACACCATAGATCCACTGTTGTCTTCAATTATAATACATAGGAAGTGTGCAATCTAGACATGAAAAATATAGAATTTTTGGCTCAGCTTGTCCAAACAGTTGTAAGCTGAAGTAGGACACTTACAACAACATTCAAACTTGGCTATTTCTTTTTATGATTCTTACTTTAAACGCTACACTTAATTTGAATCTTTCTCTAAATTCTGGATTTAATTATGTTATCTCTCTCTCACTCCCTTTTTAGGGAACAAGTATGTGAAATGAACCACCGAAAATCGAAGGGTTATTTGACACTGCAGGAGAAAAGTATTGGTTTTGAAGGGTTATTTAGACATAGGTACATATCATAATTGTCGAGATTAGACTTAAGTATTTTTGTTTGAAAATTTAGACTTAGGTACTTATTTTGTTAATTTCCATCAAAACTCAACAGTCAGGTGCACAACATATGACTTTCGTCCAATTTTGTCAACCAAAAAACAAAAAATCTAAAAACAGAACTTAAGAACATTTGATCCATCATCTTCCCCACTAACTTAAGAGGTTAAAGACCATGTCCTCTTGTTCAATTCATAGGCAACTAAAATGTTGAATGCTACCTTGGAATGAAATATAAAATGTCGAAACTTTCCTTATTTTTTCTGTTAGATTAGTGGTTCGAAAGAGTAAACGATTAATTGGTCTAAGGACTATATATATATCACATTTATTGAGATATTGTTTCAAATGAACAAAAAAAATCGAAGTATAGACATCACATTCAGATAAAAAGGGGTAAGTGCATAAAGGTTAGACATAAAGCAACCTTACATAATTAAATATACCTTCATACCTATGGGAATTTGCTGGGAGCTGCGGAAGGCAAGAAATCACGGGCGATATGGTAACTCCTCTATCTGAGCTGCCAGAATTATATGGGCGCTAACATTAAAGAGAATATTGTTACTGTATTTAGTGGTTCAATTTTACATGGCAGAACGGCTGCCCATGGTGATTTTTTTGCTTTCAAAGTTGGGGATTCATAAGTTGATTCCAATTACAAACAAATGTATCACTACTAGATGGATCAGAGTATCAGACCTAGATCTGGATATGTTAAATTAAATTCAGATGGGGGTTGAAAAGGTAAGCCTAGCTTGAGCAGCGGGAGTATGAGTCTTCAGAGGAGTGTTACTAGCTTAGTGCTTTGGGCTCAAGTTGAATCCTACTCTATTCAATCCAACATGGTGGCTGAAGCTAAAGCTTTGCTGGGCTTAGAAGATGTGTTAATGATGGCTGCAGTCAAGCGAGTTGGCGGCAGGTCCTCGTATATTAATTCAGCTGCTGGAGAGGAAAATTGGTGTCCCATTGTGCATAGATTATGAGAAAAGAGAGATTTGTCAGCTCTTAAGACAGTTGGATTTTATTGTATCTCGCACATTTAAGGAAAACAACAAAGGAGCAGATTATATGGCTAATTTGGGGTATAAGGAGCAGTGAACTAAAATTTTTATAGAGTTGCCTCGTTTGTTAAGCTAGAGAGGTTTGGTTTGACTAATTTGAGGTGTAAAAGGTCTTGGACTTGTTGAAGTGTGCTTACTAATAAATTCTGGGGTGCTATTGCCCTCTTTCGAAGTGTGCTTATTAATTAGAAAACAAAACACTCACAAAATATTTGTTCGTATCTATTTATGTTTAGAGACACACTTTATATATATATATATATTTATATATATAGAGAGAGAGAGAGAGATGTGAACATGGCTCCTGACTATGAATTCGACATTATTCTGCTTTAGTTTTTCCTTTTCCAGGTAAGAAGAAGCTTTGGATGACATCCATAGAGGATGATGGAGGCGATATACTCACAAAAATGAGTATGGGATATAGAGCATCTCACCATATCCGTTAACTAATTTACCATCTTATCACCAAAATTAGTTGTTTTACTTATCATTTTCCATGTTGCTATCAAATGGAGCCTTATTGATTGAATTGACTATATAAGTTGCTTGGATTTGGTGATATCTCTCAACATCACAAATAATTGGGCAAGTCCATAACAGTCATAATATAATCTTTTCCAAAGCATTGCCATATGCCTGAGCTCTACAGAATTGGCCAAAAAGCTTTCTCCAAATTGACAATGAACCAATAAGAGAGGGAATTTTATTGAGTACATAGAAATTCTTCAACGAACTTATCAAAAATTTTGAATTTGGATGTTTTAGCTTGGGAGCCAAAATGAACACGCCTGCTACCAAACCATTTATGATTTGAATGGTTTTACTACCACTCTTGCAGATAAATATAATGCATAAACAACGTTCTCTTCCTTTTCTAGTAAGAAGGATACAGAGAGCAAGAGCTCTTTGAGGCCAGATGTCTCTCTAAACGGCCAAAAAAGTTTCTCCCTTTCGGTAGATTAAAATTTCTCATTTTGAGTTGGGAGTCATAATTTGGCTAAGTTGGCTTTGGGAAAAAATGAGACATAAGGTGGAGAAATCCTTGTACTTATTTTATTTGAGAAATAAAATATCAAAGACATAAAATACTCCAACACTATCAAGATACCTGAATGCTAGAGCACTGTCTAGGAGAGAAGCTCGGTGAAATAATGATTTTCTGGTGGACAACTACGTACCTTCTTCCGTGAACACGACATTTCCTGGGGAGTCAGCATCCATGTAACACCAACATTAGTCTTTATTAGTGTCAGAATAGAGATCTAAATGGGTGTCACCAAGTCAATTAGCTCCAATGGCGCCGAGGACAAATAGCAGTTCACATGTCAACCCCGTGGCGAAAATGTGCAACCAATAATGGGGACAGCGGAGGGGATTGCGCGCGAGTTTAGTGATTTCAACTGGATTTGTTGATTCACCAGTCAATGACGGTTCTAGAACCACTAAGCATACAAAGGAAGGTGAGGACGACGTCAAGTCATCATGCTTCGTCTCTTTAAAAGTGGGGTGGGTAGATCCGGAAAAAAATAGATGTATTTGCAGTATGATTTCTTCTTAGGAATTCAATCCACAGTGATCTAAACAAATTGAGGTTAGATGGAAATTTTTTATCATGGAAGCTGAGGGATTGAATCGAAACATGTTGACCCGTATGATTTTTATATTGCGCGTCCACAGCATAATGATTATCCACTTGAAAGACTCGATAAGGATTGACGCACTTGAAAAAATACAGACAGAAATAATCAAAGCATACATGGATACCAAATTGAAATGTACATACTTGAGAATTATACATACCCATTATTCAGTTTCCGAATGAGCAATTTCTTCTTTGCGGTTTTTGCCTAATGGATCTTGTACGTCATGCCAAAATCTCGAGCGGCAGCTTTATTTATTGTTTGAAAACAAAGCTTATTATTTAAGAAACAATAGAAACAATGAAACAATACAAAAAATTTAGAAAAAGCACATAGCACAAAGCATGGAGGTAATATTACTGTCTAGCATATATGGAACCAAATAATCAATTCAGTTTTTTGGAGCCATATATATTTTACCCACATGGAGTTTGACTGATTTTTCACTTTCATCTATGAAGTTCATTTTGCCAAACCCATCCATAAGTTTCATCACATATTCACTTTAATAATAAAAAAAATAAAATCCAACATGCCGTTTGTTTCTTGGACAGAAAATGCCATGTGTAGCTTACGTGGCTTGAAGTCAAATTTACTAGTGGCATTTCTTGTCCAAAGACCTAACAGTGGGTTGGGTTTTGGACTGAAATGAAAACGGGAGCAAACTTTATGGAAGGACGTGATACAAAATGAACTTCATGAACGAAAGAGCAAAAGAGCAAAAGCGAACTTTAAGGGAGTAAATTATAATAAACAACTCCAATTTTTTGCTTACATACCAAAAATGCAAAGTAGAAAGAAATGAAACGTGTTTCGGTAAAATGCTTACCTTTAAAGTTCTCTGCGAATTGAAAGTAGTTTCTTAAGATGAATAAACGCCATAGAGCCTACTATAACGCCAGCATTGGAGGAACATCTCGGGAGATTTCGAATTAAGGAACAACAAAGACCAACAGGATAGTTTCTCAAAACTTTGGAATTGCAATTGAAAGGATCCTGTGGGCTGTGGAAATGACGGTACACAATCAAATTACCAAAGGTACCATGTTTTTGGCCAGATTATTATGTATATATTTTTTGCATGTGCACATCATGAGCAATGTAACGACAAAAACACTGAAAAACAGCACTAGTTTGAATTTGATAAACTCATTGGTTATAGATAGGAAGCATTTTGTAGCAAGTAAATGATTCACAAATACTCAATAGAAACATAAAAACTTGCAAGATGAATAAGCAGAAATAGCAATGAATTTGTGATTATAATTTACTATTCGTAGGGGAGAAAATAGGGTACCTTTTCAGCTTTTCTTGCACTTTCTGTCTACCAATAGCTTAGAATGGTATAAAAAGTATAATTACAATTGAACAAAGAAATCGAAAGCTGCAATTGGAAAATTTTGAAGCCTAAAAAAATGGAAATCATTGAAATCAAGAAAACAATATGACTTTATTATGTAACGACACAAAATATCATACATCGGTAATGTAATGAAAAGCTTCTTAGTATATATGTGGGTGAAATGAACCTAAATTACAACTACTGACCTGCAGACATTGTGGGTGGACATTGTGGGTCGTGTTTGTCGCGGCTCACGGCACCCGGAATCGCATAGCCAGAGCCCAGGTTGTTTCTGTGTCACCCCAGCCTAACGAGGACGTCAGGAATTTAACGGCAAAATATCTAGTAGTGTAATGGAAAGGGGTATATGAACATAATTTGAACTTGGACTACCCAATTTGGTCAAAACTATTTGTATTGGGAATTCAGAAAAAATTGGGAAAAATGAAATTAAATCAAAACCCATTTATATAATAATGTGTCGATCAAATATTATGCATCCAATGAAAATAAGGACCAATTTTGGTTACCTTTTAGAAGTTTGATTCCAAGAGACAGCAAACATATGCGTTAGATATATACAAAGAGAGACAAATGGAGAGAAGCACTAAAAAGTTCGATGATGGAAAGAACATTAGAAGCTTATATATAATCGCGTGATTAACGGGGAACTCAATCGCTATGACTCGGTTGGTTGAGTTCACGGAACAAAATTAAGGGGCAATGGGTTCAAAGGCATTCTATAAAATTAAAATAAATAAAATGATGCCTTATATTATTATTATTATTATTATTATAAATCAAGGATAATTAATATAAAAATAACAAGTCTCTTACTAAAGTTAAAAAAAATAATTTTTTTTTTAGTTAATTACGAGTTGTGCCATCAACTTCTCACTCTTCTCACACGATTTGCAATCCAGTTCTACTCACGCAATTTCTGTAACTCAATCTCCTTCATCAACAAAAATCTCTAATCTAATTACTGAATGCTGGTTATGAATTACATTCCTAGTCATACCCAATTTAGTGCAAAATCGATTTTACAGTGAAATATTTCTAAAGATTGCACTCGCATTTAGTGCAAAATCGTTTTTGCACTGAAATATTTCACTGCAAAAACGTTTTTGCACTAAATGCGCATGTAATCTTTAGAAACATTTCACTGCAAAATTGATTTTGCACTAAATGCACGTGCAATTTTTAAAAACATTTCACTGCAAAAACGATTTTGCACTAAATGCGCCTGCAATTTACCAGAAATATTTGACTGCAAAAATCCTTTTGCACTAAATCCGAGTACAATTTAGTATAGATAATGAAAGTCTTTCGCATTCAAATAAACAACTTGAAAAGATTAACAAACATCTTGATATTGTTTATTCCACAAAAATAGAAAAACATCACCATTCATATATCAATATCAAAATTACATTCTTTTAAAATCAAAACTAAAAGAATCCGAAAAAATTCTCAATCATACCAAGAATTTCAAAATTCCAAATATTCGCTAAATGTAATTATACTATGCCATAGTAAAATCTAAACAATCGATGCAGTGCACGTCTTTTTATTGTGATATCCATAACGGTTACACCTTCCACACTACCGTTTCTTCTTCGTGCTTGAACCGGCGCTCTCAATTCGATTCTTTTAATGACGACCGGTTTGAGTTTTACAATCGGGAGGTAAAATTTTCGATACATCAAAGACAATAGTAGGATGGTCAGAAGTTGGCACTGGGTAAATTGCATGTGCATAAAAACTCTGAAAGTTATACGTAAAAAAACAAGTATCGCAATAGTCATAAACAACCTTCCTATCAGCCAAAATACACAAAACAGCATGCGAACATAGGAAGCCATCAATCCGCCATGAATTACAACCACACTCCCATGTCGAAAGATCTATGCGATAAGACTTTTGCTCTATAACCTCAAAGACGGAATCAGATGTTTTGACAACTTTCCATGTCGAACTCTCATTAACCTTCTCCTTCAAGCATTTTTCAACCTCAGGACACAAGAGAGTTTTTCAATTTCTCGACAATTCACGTCTATCCGACATTTGCTTCATTATTTTCACACGAATTTGATCTAGCATCGTTGTTATAGGAAGATTTCGTTTATTTGCAACCCACGAGTTATAACTCTCGGCCATATTAAAACACATAACACCATATCTTCTTCCCGAAAAAAACACATTAACCCAATGATCAAGTGGTGCGCCCCTAAAGAAATATTCCGTAACATTCTTCGCAAGTGTCTTAAGGTCATCGTACACATTTTGAAACTCGTCAAGCAAACGAGCATATGCACAACTAGTAAACAAACTCAAAGCTAATTTTTGTTTTCTATACATCGATGAAAAACACAAACTGGAATTATTCCTCAAATGCCATAGGCAATAAGCATGAAAACCATTAGGAAAGACCCTAGGAATTGAATTGATCAATTCAACATGTCTATCTGAAATAAATGTCAACACCCTATTAGTTCCCACAATAACCTTCAAATGCTCCAAGAACCACTGCCAGTTATTTACATTTTTTGCATCTACTACGGCCATCGCAAGTGAAAAAAATCCCTAACAAAAAAATTTAAATTATAATAGATCTATACTTGACTAGATTACCTGCAAAGCAAAAAGACTAAAAACTGAAATAATAAACTAGACAACATACAATACAAAATCTAATCACAAACGTACCTCCATCTCCATTTGTCGCAGTGGCAAACATACAATCCTTAAACTTCGCCTTCAAATAGCAGCCATCTAAACATAACAACGGCCTACAAAAGTTAAAGCCATATATGCAAGCTTCAAATGATATGAATATTCTCTTAAACTTGTGACTCTCTTCGTCAACCTCAAGTACAGCATAGCTTCCCAGATTTGTTCGCTTTATACTATCAGTGGACCCCGTAAGCTGGTTGTACGATGCAGAATCATCCCCATGAATCTCTTTGATCGTAATCCCCCTCCCAGTGTAAGCAAAGTAATAGCTTAATCTAACACCGCATTCTCGCCTGAAGTAATCTATAATCTCTGAAGGTTTTACTAGTGGCTTGTCACGAACCAAACCAAAAACTACTGATTTAATAAGTTGACTTGTCATGGGCGACTTCCTCAAATCTTTGAATCCAACGCCACATGTATGCTCCTTCACCATTTCCTTTATTTCAAAGAACCTAGCAAGTTTAAAATTTTGGGATGCATGGATTCTCCACTGACAACCAAGCTTCTCCCTTCTACTGCACACAACGGTGATCCTGTCTTTGCAATTTTTCTTAAACTCAAATTTGAATCCATGGTGAATGGAAAATTTATGCAAACTCGTCTGAAACTCAATGGCTCCTCCCGAAAATCTTTGTCCAATACCTATAATAACATTAGCCCAAGCACTACAATTACGTGGTTCGTGTGCTTCAATTTCATCAACACAACTCATAGAATCTGAAGAACTACTAGCACACTGATCATCAGACATCAAAAATTTAGAACCTTCCGTCCGCCTAACAAAAATATATATACTTTTCACTCTTTTCACCACTGCTAAACAAACCATGCATTAAATTTCATCATCCCCATCTAAAACAAACTCCTTGTCATCACGAGTAATAAATAGGTCTACACACAAGGGATTAATATCGGACCGCCTCTCGCACACCAAACGTTTTAGTTCTTCAACACTCATACCGAGAAACAATTGAATTCCAAAAGAACAACCATTGTAATAAACAACGCCTATAATGTCTCTATCAAGATCCCTAAAAAATGAAAAATAAAAACTTAAAAGCAATAAATTGCATAACAAACATGTATGTTCATTCATTCACATATGAAATCACACATTTAAACTAACCAAAACCTACAATATAAGAATCAAATGCAGAAATAATGCACTTAAAAAAACTTAGATCAAAAACTGAAAAACTGCAAAATCAGTTTTGCAGTTTTTTCTGCACAAAGAAGAAAAACAAAAAACAGAACATATACATAGATAGATCACAAGGATGCTAAAACTACCTTTTAGAACATGAACAATCACTCATTATTGGATCAAATCTTCCAAATATAAGCGAAAACAACCAAAATCAAGTAATATTTCTACAACTTTTGCACAAATATAAGCGAAAAATGTGGTAGCTCTCTCTATAATCTAAATATATCATAAAAACTAAAAAACTGCAAAATCAGTTTTGCAGTTTTTCTGTAGTTGGGAGGAAAAGAGCAGGAAAACAGAGCATTCATCAAATCCTCCATAATCTAAATATACATGGATTGATTGAACAATATTTCATCAAATCCTCTAAATATAAGCTACATCAAACCAAAACGAAGCAAAATCACAGCTAAAAACATGAAGAAAAAAAAAAGCTGTACCTAGATAGTGCTTCAACATCCATGGAACTAAGAAATTTCTTCTCATTTCCTTTGTTAATCTCGTCGATCTAAGATGTTTTTTGTCAATCTAAGATGATAGCATTCCTCTCTTGAATCGTAGTGTAATTTTCCATCTATTTCAGTCGAAATACGTCGCCTCTCCTCGGAATTTCGTCGCCTCTCTCGCTGCTCACTGTTTCTGCGCGGGATTATGAGTTGAAAGAGGGAAGGGTAGTTTAGTCATTTTAAAATTCTTAAACAATCTAATTTATAAAAGACTAAATACTTACAACTAACATAAAAGCTAAAATTGTCCTTACAATAAAACAATAATGTTAAAAAATTCTTTATTCATTAAGCTAATGTATGATGTCCTCTTATTGTATAAAATTATCAAAGAAGGTCTCTCAACCTATTTTCCCCAAAATTAATTCCTTTGTCTTCTTCACGAAGTAGGAACCAAAACTTCCTGTCAACTTTTTTTTTTTTTTTATTCTTACGATTGATAAAATATAGAAAGTATTTAAGTAGAAGTGTTGTTATTCAAATTTTTTTGTAATAAATGTTAGAAAATCACAAGGAAAAATCGATCATATGGGTTTTGAAAGAAATTATTTTACCCCTACTTTCTCCTCTGTCAAGATTTTTTTTCAGAATTTGTGCTTACCAAACCAAACCAAAATCGAATATGTTTGGTTTGGCTTTGAGGCGTGACTTCGTAAAACCAAACTGAATTAAACCGAGTCATTGAATATGTGAGTTAAAATAATATTATTTTATTATTTAAAATTTTATATTCCTAAAATCTACGAAGTCAAATGAGAAATCAACTCTTTGGGCTATCCTAAATATTGAAGTTATATTATAATTATAAAAGTTAATATTTTTTCGATTCAAAATATTTATTTTTCTGACAAAAAAAATTATTATCTTACAATTTTTTTAATTTTTTTCAAAAAAATATGAAAACCAAAATAAACCGAACTGAAAATTTTGGTTCGGGTTTGGGTTGGGAAGATTTAGAAAGCGAAACGAAACTTTTAAATTTTTTTTGGATTCGGGTCTCTTAATTTTTACCTCGATCGAAATAGAAAACATCAGTAGGTGCATGGGAAGAAAAGAGCCGTGAATTGAAATTGGTATCATTTTTGAGCTTGTATGGTGGTTATAAATTGTGTAATTTTAACTATATATTTGCGGTTTTTTTATTTAATATTTTAAAGAATTAAGTTAAGTTTACTGCTTAATTCATTTTGCAACCTAACACTAAAACTAAATAATTTTAGATGATCCAATTTGTAAATTGGAGGATAACCAAATTAAAAATGGATGCCAAGCGCGCAGAACGCAATAATAGAACTTGAGGGATTGCATCCTTTAAAAAATCAGGGACCGCAATCATTTAGAAGAAAAAAAAAAAGACCACATCCAAAAGATGTTTAAAAACAAGAACCATATCCTAATTTTTCAATAATATATTAGTATTAGGTATTGCTTGTGCCGGATGGCTCGCTAAAACATCTAAAAGCTAATGTTTTTTTTCTACAGTTAACAAACATTGTTTTCTCTTCTACATACTTACACTCTTCTTGATTTTAGAAGAGCAAACAATGTTTGTTCGTAAAAAAGAAAAATCAAATCAAATCAAATCGAAATGCAAATGCCAATGTGTTGTTATGCTCACATGGGAGCACTTGGTGGATGTTTAGCCATAGGGCTGGGACCGGTTTTGTTCTTTAGCAAATTTTCAAGAACCGTTAATCGAACCGGTTATATCATAACGGTTCGATTCTAACTATGAAAAAGTGAAGAACCGGTTTAAGAACCGAACCGGTTCTAACGGTTTGGTTTCTCCGGGTTATTGGTCAACCGTTAACGAGAAAAAAATTGAAATATTAACGGTTATTAGAAAAAAATAACGGTTATTCGGTTCTTTCGATTTATTAGTTAACTGTTAATAAGAGAAAAACCGAAATATTAACACTTATTAGAAAAAAATAATGGTTATTGAAAGAAATAATGGTTCTAATGGTTCGTTTCTTTAACGGTTCCAATAATGGTTCCTTAACAGTTCTTGTAAAGAAATTATACTAAGAACCGATAACCGAACCGTTAACAATCTATAAAAACTGAATCATTACCAAAGTTAACATAATTTCTAAGAACCGAACCGGATTTTTTTGGTTCGGTTTAGACTGATTCTCCAGTTCTCGATTTTTTTTCCCCAACCCTAGCCATGGAGGTGTTAATTAGAGGAAGTCAGAATGGTAAAGGGAAAGAGAATTGAAAGAGAGTGAATATGGGAGATTTTAAGAGAAAAAAAATTTAATTGGGAAAAATAAATAAGGATTTTGGAGAGAAGCAAGAGGAGAGAGAGCATTTTAAAAAATAATAATAAACATAATTAATAATTTGAAACCTAAAATTTGAATTTTCAATTTCCAATCTTGTAGCTAGCTAAAGAGACAAAAAGGGACAATTGAATAAAAAAATAGATTTGTATGTATAAATGTCAAATTGATTTGATGTTTGTTGATTTGATGTGTTAAAAACACATATAAATATTAACATTTGGTTTGTGTCCATTATAAATAAATCTGACTATTCATTGTGGAGAATAAAATAAATAAAGAAGTGTTTACAAAATGTGTATTTTAATGTAGATTATATTGATAAAGCACTAAGGTATACCCGCGCCCGAGGGCACGAAACAGCGAAAAAATTAAATATATACTTATGTAACGAAAATTGTTATTATTATTATTATTATTATTATCCAACATATTGGAATAAAAAAATATTTATTTATTTCCATATTTTGTACCTATCTATCTATAATACAAATCAAGGATTATACTATTCACTAATTATGACTACTAACTTTTACAATGCAAATGTCACAAATCAATTCAATCTATAATACAAATCAAGGATTACACTATTCACTGATTATGATTACTAACTTTTACAATCCAAATGTCACAAATCAATTCAATAATCTAATGGTCAAAATTGATTCTTGACTTAATGCATATACATAGGTATATGATAAATATTGATACATAATTTATTTAGTTATGTTCTTTTCCTTAACTTACATTTAGAATATTAATTTATTTAATTATGTTATGGAATAGAAAGTAAAACTCAAAATGCAATATTAATAAGGTAATTTATTATTTTGATACAAGAGTTAAGTATAAGGATATTTATTTAACACCCCTTTAAATCTTCTTTTATGTAAAATTAACTATTTTATAAGTTCTATTTTCTTTTTATTTTTTTATTTTTTTTAACTATTTTTTTTATAACTTTTATTTTTTGTGTTTTGGTTATTGGTAACTTTTTTTTAATTGAGTAGATAAAATGTATAGCGAAACTAAGAGAACTGTAACTCAGATATACTAATAATTTTATTTCATTTTTAGACTTTTTAAAATTATACTAAGTTTAATCTAATTAATTCCATAAAAGATAATATTTTTTTTTACCATAGGATTTAGTATCTTAGTTATGTATGTCATAAAAAATAATTTAAGACACCTAAAAAGGAAAAGAAAAATTGTAAATTATAGCACAACTAATTATTCTTTCAATGGCATTTTTGAAATGTCAAACCATTGAGATATAATGTACTTAATTACACTAAAGTTGTGTTTTAGTTCATTGAAACTCTTAATTCAATGGAACTAGGGTATGCCCGTACTCGAGAGCACGAAATAGCAAAAATATTAAATCTATGCTTAAGGACAACGAAAATTATTATTATTATTATTATTATTATTATTATTAGGGGTTTATTGACTTAACCCCCTGCGCTAATAACCATATTTGAGAAAACCTCCCAAAATAATTTTTATTAGACTTAACCCCCTAAATCTTGACGTCGTCCGTTTTTCGTCAAAAGTAATTTTTTTTGGATGATTATGCCCTTCTGTTTGTTTAACTCCCCAGTTAACCCCAAATCAGTGGTTATGCATCGTCGTACTCCTCCCTCTCCAACTTTGAGCACGAAACGTCCCTCCGCTACAAAACCTCAATTGCAAACACTTTGAAGCTTGGATCGAAGTCAAAAATCAGTGTAAGAAGAATGATTGAAGGCACGGTGTACCGACGCAAACTCAGCAATGAGTTCTTCGAATGCTAATCTTACAATGCGCGAAATATTGTGAGTATTAAACTATGCACCTTTCGTCTTCTACTTATGATTTAGGGCTAATATGATCGTATTTGTCAATGGATGTTTGTGTTATGGTTGACATTCATGTTTTATTTGGTTATTAGTTAACCCTAGTTTCATATGTATGTCTACTTAATATTGTTATCTTCTTCTTTTGCTATTTAACAGTGCTTCTATAAAATGGAAGATTTACCCAATCCGGCATGTTGTTCTACATTTTTGTGGTATTTGGGATCGTAAAAATGTTGTGAGTGGTCATTGGAAAGTTAATGATTACATTGGTGGCGAGATTCTTCAGATAGGGAGATTAAATGGGGATTGTTAGTGATTGTATGGGCTAGTACATGTAATTAATGAGACCATCAATGGTTATATGGCAAATGTAAATTATAAGTTTTCCATGGATATTGCCCCAGAGTACATTCTAGATGAGGTGAGGATGACTATTGAAAACGATGAGGATGTGTTTTAATGACAGTTATGTAGAGGATGATATAATGCTTCATTTGTTTATTGCTGTACAGTATGATGAGCCACTTAGTGTAGACAAAGTTCCAATGCCACCATTACCACCATCACCACCACAACCACCATCACCACCATAACCCAATGGAAACATATCCTGTGCCAACTCCTCCACAAGCAGAATCTAGTAAGGCAAGAGGTAAAATGTATAAAAAATATGCCAGGAAGAAGGTAGAAATTATAGAGGACTATATCCCATCGGAATATCTAGATGAACTACCTCCAATGCCACAGCCTGTGGATGTGGATAGGCAAACAGAACAGGCCATACCTGAGCATAAAGAAACAGAGCAGCCACAACCATTACATGAAGAAACAGAGCAAGCACAAACTGAGTATGAACAAATAGAGCAGGCACAACCTGATGCACCTAATAATGTTGAACATGAGGAGGCTTATCATAGTGGCCATTCTGATAATGAAGATGAAGTTGCAAATTCACCTGAAAATCAGAATGAATTTTAAGGGTTTATGAACCAGAGTAGCAATGTATACATGGATGTTGAAGCAGATGAACATGAAATATCTAACGTATAGGATGTTCCACTAAGTGTTAGGATGCAATTTAGGACAGTCTATGATGTTAGGTTTTACCTGAGAACTCATGCTATCAGTAATAAGTTTGTTTTCACTTATGTGCACAATGATAGTAATAGAGTGAGGGTGAAGTGCATTGATCCTAATTGCAAGTGGTTTGCTTATGTTAAGCAAAAGACACCTAATGAAGATTTCAAGTTGAAAAAAGTTGGGGAAGATCATACATGCCAAAGTGATGCTACAGGAAATAATTCTCTTGCCAATGCACCATGGGTTGCCAAATAATTAGAAGAGGGTGTTAAACTCCACAACAAGAGTTATGCAGCAAAAGATATCCAGTCGGAGATGTGAAAAAAGTTTGGGGTTTCCATCTCCTATTGGATAGCATGGAGTGCAAAAATGCAAGTATTGGAGCTTGTTAATGGAAGCTATGAGCAGGGGTATACTGATCTGCCTAAGGTTGCAATTGAGATACATAAATCAAATCTTGGTAGTATTGTAGAAGTGACAAGGTATGCAGATGGAACATTCAAAGGAATGTGTGTTGCTTTACATGCTTCTTTAATGGGCTTTGTGGAGGGTTGTAGGCCTCTAATGGGCATGGATGGTTGTTTTTTGAAAGGGAAGTACAAGGGTGCTTGTTTATCCATGTGTGCATTGAATGAAAACAATGGCATGTTTCCTCTAGCTATATACCTGTGCCAATCTGAATGGAAGGAAACATGGGATGATTTTGTATGAAAAATGAAGCCTCATCTTGAAATGCATTATGTTAAGTTAACTTTCATATCCAATGGTGCCAAAGGAATACAGGATGCAGTTCACAAGTATTTCCCTTTATCAGTTCACAGAGGTTGTTTTAGGCATATTTACAAAAACTTGAAGAAGGCTGGGTACAATTGAAAGAAGTTGGAGGAGCTTAGTTGGGGAGTTGCTAGGGCCTACATGATGGCTGATCACAACAAGTTCATGAAGGAGCTTCAAAGCAAATATTCAAGTGCCCATGAACACTTGCTGAGGCAAAATGTACCATCATGGTGTAGGGCTTACTTTGATGAGACTACATGTTCTGAGCATATAATTAACAACTTCTCTGAATCATTCAACAATTGGATCATACCATTGGAGGACAAACCATTTTCTATTTTTGTTGAGAAGTACCATAAAATGGTTATGACTTTAATGTACACCAGAAGCATGAGAGCAAGCACAATGGAACATGGACCAACATGATTGGTGCCTAGGGTTATGGATGTCATTAATAAAATGAGAGAAGATGTCCGAAATTACATTGTTCACCCTGCAAGCTTGCATGAATACAGTGTTGAAGGGGTGTATAATCAAAGTTGGACTGTGAACCTGACTTCAAAGACTTGTGAGTGTAGGAAATGGTTGATAACAGGAATCCCTTGCATTCATGCTGTTTATGTGCATCATGGTTACACATCTGGCATGGTAAAACCTGAAACAAGTACAATGATGATTATAATGTTCTGAACTTAAGCAAAAAGTCAATAAATCGCATCCACGTACCTTTGATTCAGAGTTCGAAGCTTCACCTCCACCCATTTTGAACCTAGGGTTACTAATGTCGTCAAATATAGCACCATGGGTTTAGGGTTACTTGCAAAAATTCATGGCAACCGTGGGTTTACGGCTTCTAACCTAATGATGAAAGACGAACTATTAAGAAGAAGACGAAGTGGAGTGGGTAACTATCGATTTCAGCTGAAGAAGATGAAGATAGTAGCTAGCATACATTTGTGTATATATATATTAAGAGTGTAGAACGAAGCTAAGGGTTGGTTGGTTGGTTAAAGCTTGTTAACTGGGGGGTTAAACAAATAGAAGGGCATAATTGTCCAAAAAAATTTATTTTTGACGGAAAACGGACGGTGTCAGGATTTAGGGGGTTAAGTCTAATAAAAATTATTTTAGGGGTTTTTTTCAAATATGGCTATTAGCGCAGAGGGTTAAGTCAATAAACCCCTTATTATTATTATTATTATTATTATTTTATTTTTTTTAAATATGTATAATCCAACATAGTGGAATAAAAAAATATTTATTTATTTCAATATTCTATACTTATGGCATGATAATTCACTGGTAGTAAAAGCTCAATTTTTACTTTTTTTTTCTAACGTAAAATTGTAATAAACTCAAAACATATTTAATCATTTTTTTTTGATAATTTTAATTTCTAACATTTTTTTTATTCAAAACATTAAAAAGAAAATTTCTCATTGTCCACCGATAGTAAACCTTATTCACTTATCGCAAATAACAAAATAATATTACATTGTCGATCACTTTTCAACCGAATCAATCATGATAAGTTTAAAATTAACATAAATCAATAAATTGTATTCGTATTCCAATATCAATATCGATAGGTTTGGCAATGGTTGCGTATTCAGTCGTATTTAACTTGGTTATATCATATCTAATTATATTATATAAATAGTAAAATGCTATCTTTTTCTACGAATTTGACACGTGGCTTTCATTATTGTTGAATTAATTAATCTTTGCCTTAAAATTATCTATAAACAGTTAATTGCATAAATGTGGAGTTTTAATTTCCATGATTAATTACTCAGCATTTGCTAACCGTTTTTAATCTAATTTGGTCTTTAATTCCATAAATGTGGAGTTTTAATTTCAGTGGTTAATTACTCAACATTTGCTAGTCGTTTTTTAAGCTAATTTAGTCTTTAATTCCATAAATGTGGAGTTTAATTTCCGTGGTTAATTACTCATAATTTGCTAGCCCTTTTTAAATCTAATTTACTTTATTTCCGTGAGTAATACATAGATGTGGAGGCAACTCTTCTTCTTCTTATTTTGGCTAATTGATAGGCTCCACTTTCTCACTATCTTAATTTAATACATAATTTACATAATATATATATATATATATATAATATAATTATGTGGGTCAATCCACGCGCATATATATATAATACTTTCATTTTTATTTATCTAATTAGATATATAGTAAAACTTAATTCTAATTATTTCCCTTTATAATTATTACTTTATTACTCCTATTTTTTCTGCTTTTTAAAATAACTCTCTCATTAATTCTAATTATTTCGATTTAAAATTATTACCTTATCAGTTGCTCTTATTGCCATCATTTAAATAACTCTCTCATTAATTCTAATTATTTTCATTTATAATTATTACCTTTAATAAGTTACTACTACAATTATTTACGTTTCCCCTATTTTCTTCCATATTAATAGGAAAATTCCAATTTTTTAAATGGGTGTAATTAATATTGTGCATATTATTGCTCCTTATTTTTTCCTATTTTTTTTAATAACTCTCCCAATTCTAATAATTATTGTGAATCTAATTATTTCTGTTTACAATTATTACCTAATTAGTTGCTCCTATAATTATTTCTATTTTTCCCTATTTTATCCCATATGAATCCGAAAATTCCAATTTTTGAAATGGGGTTTAATTAATAATTATTGCTCCTCGAGATGGAATCACAGCAGGCAAAATGTAAAAAATAAACCATAGCCATTAAATTGAAAGCATGTTTCCTCTTCTCTTCTTAATGTAATTAAATCACCACTAATACCCTATTAAAATAAACATTTATATATTAGTTTTTCTTATTAATTCCAATTCCCAACTTGTTTCTTAATACCAAGAGTTCATTTTTTTTCTTTTCTCAAGGCATTGCCATTCATTAATATCATCTTAATATAAGTTTTATTAGCACTTAAGTTTATCATGGAGTCTTCACTAACATTTTTTTAAGAAAATGAAAAGTTTCTTTAAATTAAATATGAGTTGAATGGATTTCTATAGCTGAGATGAATGCTGCAAAATATCACTGCTCCTTCTTCTTCTTCTTTTATCGATTCACTATTTTTGTTTTTGCATTTTCTAGGCCCCCTATATAAAGGGAGTTCAATCGATTGTTGAAAAATGATATTGTTTTCCTTTTTGTTTTGAACAAAAAAAATAGTTCCATTATAACTAAATGGTTTGTTTAGTTCTATAATTTGATTGGAATCTTGTTATTTATTAAAATAACAAACATTGTTTGAATATTATTTGTTCACCAAAGAAAAAAAAAAGTCATTCATTTAAATCCGAAACTATAACACCTAAAATTTGAGAAAGTACCATATGAACATGATTCTTATTTTACTTTTTAACTTTACCTCTCCAATCTTTTTAGAAAAGGAAAATAGCTAGGGGTATATAGCCCAAGCAATAAGATTCAAACTCTTACTATCATAAACTTGAAATTATGTTTAACGAGTAAGGCACTATTACTTTTATAATTTGTTCTTTCTATATAATTTATATGTAAGTCATGTATGAATTACATGTGTGGGATAACTAATATATATATACATATTATATTATAAAGTCGAACAATTTCAACCATTCGACTCTGAAACTGTGTAATACTTTTGCTATCTAATTTTATTCCTTTAATTTTATTTTTCATAAAAATTGCTTGTAATAAGAATTAAACATTTGCCTTTAATTAAACTCTGCAGGTCGCACACGTGATACATAAATCATGTATTAAACAAATCACTTAAGCTTAATTGAAACCTTTCTCACTTAAGTCAAATGAGCATGTAATCACTACTCATTTGTGAGTGAGTACATGTGAGTATTCTCTTGTATGTTTTCTTTGATATAGCGGATTGCGCTATAAATTTGTCATGGAGATATTAGTTGTTCAAAAGAATGTAGATCTCATTATATTTGGCCCCATTTACTTGCTTTGTCTGATTGATTGTTCATAACTTTTGTTCTTTAAATTGATTAAGATTTGATGGGGTTAAATACTAATTTTACCATTGGCCTACAAAGATAATTCAACATTTTTTACCTCCGGTAAAATCCTGTTTTTACCCTAAATACTAATTTTACCATTGGCCTACAAAGATAATTCAACATTTTTTACCTCCGGTAAAATCCTGTTTTTACCCCCGGTAAAATCTCATTTTTACCTCCACTAAAATCCCACTCAACTCCACTCAAATTCCACTCAAATTCCATTCACCTCCATTAACTTCCACTCAAATTCCACTTACACCCACTCACCTTTGTAAAATTACCTTTTTGCCCCTCATCTTCATCAAATTTACTTTTTTACCATTCTAGATTTTACCTATAAATACCCCCTTCATTCATTCATTCAAGACACACCAAAAACACAAATTCTTCTTATCTAAGATTCATTCTCTTCACCAAAGAGATATAAAGCCATTGGTAATATAAATACTTTCTCTCCTATATAATTCAAGAAAAAATAGAAGAGTCATATACTCTCTATTTTCATACCCCAAAAAATAGAAGGGTCTTATACTCTCTATTTTCATACTCCAAAAAATACCAACAACCTTTATACACTATCTCTCTTACACAGTTTATTATTTATTCTGTTGAAATATTTGTAATCCTAATTCTATACTTATAAATAGAATTAAGGAAATTATAGAGAGAGAGAAGTTGGTAGCTTGTATTATCTTCCAAATTGATCGCCTTTGAGCTAATACAAAGCAAGTACACACAAAAGGAGGACGTACCACAGGAATAGCATAAGCGCTACCGGGGGAACCTACCTTAAAAAAAAGTCATGTGTTCATTGTAAGTCGGAAAATACCCTAGAGGGGGGTGAATAGGGTTTTAAAAACTTAATGTGGAATTAAAACGTTTTTAAAATATTTAAGTAAAGCAACTTAGTTAAATAAGTTTATCAAGGAAAACAATAAATTAAATAATCAATCCCAAGAATAAGCAATAATATAAGCAACTTCAATCAATTAATATAACAAATAAATAAAGAGATTGAGTAAGAAAGATTGAACCAATTTGAAGTCGAAGATTTTTTGTCCACACGGTTCGGCTTGTTCCCCCTACTCCGCGCTCGGTTAGTTCCCCGAGAATTTCCACTATAACCGATCTCCTTCCGGGTGAAGATCAAACCTCTACAAGTGTTGTCTCACACATTCTACAAGTATTGCTACACTACAATACTCTCACAAGATACCCTCTTGCTAACCTTGTGAAATTTACCTTTCACAATTTCTAAACAAGAATTTATCTTCTTGTTTTTCCTATGAGATTTACCTCTCACAATTGAATACAAAATTGTTTGGTGATTCACACCAATTTACAATAACTCTCTCAAGTGTGTAAAGAATACAATTTGAAGCTCAAACTAGAGATATCAAAATTGATCAAAATATATAGCTCAAAAATGAAGCATATGATCAATTAAATGAATTGAATACTTGAATAACTTTGTATATATGTAAAATAAGTTTGTAGAATGATTCAAGTGTGTTAAAACATGTCTAAGACATCATATATATATCTTGCAAAACCATATGGCCGTTGGGGATGATTAAGAGAGGTTTTGGCTCCAATGTATACATTTTCAAACTTTCCAACAGCTAGTTTTGACAAAAAAAATTCAAATTTGTTTTGTTAATTTCTCCCAATTTGACCGCTGGATCATGCTCAAATTTTATTCAAAATTGCCAGGAGATGTTGTCTAACTACTGTAAAAATTTCAAAATGATCAGAGTTCGGGAAGGCCTCCATTTTACCGTTAGATCAAAACTGGGCAAAAACTGAGCGAATTTTAAACGAAAAATAAAAATATTTTTCCAATTTAATAATTTAGTTCCAAATAAAATTCTAATGATTTATGAACCTCAAATATATGTTTCTAAGATACCCATTTTTATTATAGCTTAAAATATGATCATTTAAAATTAATATGAATTTATTTTGAAACTCGATTTTTGTAAAATGATGTTTTTCAAATAAATTCAATTTCAAGCTAGTTTGAATCAATCTTTAAAAGATGTAAGAATATGTTTGAGCTATATAATCAATCAATTAAGAAACTTTACATTAATCCTAAGCAAACACTCAATTACCGAATAGATGAGTCTTCGAATGCTTCGATTTGTTTCTTCAAATTGATTCTTCACTTGAAGTTTTTCCCTTGAAACTTTTGCATATGATTCTTGATCTTTGTGCTTGATGGATTTGCATTGCTAGCTTGTGGGTGATGAGATTGATCTTCTTGTCTTGTCCAACGCTTGTAGAAGAATAATTTGAATTCGGGTAGATCGGTTTTAGTCGAATGCTTCGTTGACTTGATCGGATATTGATTGAATGATCCTTGTCAAACTTCCTTTGAGCAATCATGCTATTCTTGATTTTCCAAATAAGAAATCTATAATCTTATATCAAGAACATGTTAAATTACACATGATTAATTTATTGTTATTATCAAAATAAGATTAAGACCTTCAAGGTCAACAATCTCCCCCTTTTTGACGATGACAATAAATTAATGTGTGTTTTCAATAACAAGCATAAATAGCATATGAATAATTGAAATATGCTCCTCCTCAATTTATGCATAGATAAAATAAAAGATTATTAAAAGCATTACAAATATTTGAGATAGTTTTAAAAATTAATAAAATAATTTTGATCTCAAATAAGGTTTTCAAAAGAAAACAATTGTCAATGTTAAAGACATAAAACAATTAATGGTCTTACCAACATTAATTGTCACCAACACACATTTTCTCCCCCTATGGCAACATCAAAAAGGGATCAAGGCCACAGAGAGAAAATGGTAACTCCAAGAGTGCTTCATCTATGAGGCCAAGGTGTGTATGCCTCTCCATCTTTTGTCTTTTTTTTTTTTAATGGGTCAATAAAATGTCAAAACAGGAAATATAACATGCAAAATAAAACAAGTATGAATATTAAAGACATAAAGCATTTAAAAGTCTTACCATAGCAAAAAAAAAAAAAAAACAAAAAAAATCTTACCGCAACAAAAAAAATCTTACCTTTTACCACAGCATCAACATTACGCACATTTTCTCCCCCTATGTCAACATCAAAGAGGGATCTAGACCATGCTAGGGCGGTGGACTCTAGATGCACGCGGGGGGCGCTGTATTTTTGACCTTTTGGGATGACAGCTTTTCGTTTTCGGAATTCTTTTAATTGCTAGATGCCTCTTGTCCCCTCTTTCTTGTTGTCTTCCTCGAGATCCATTTTCTTCTTATAACTTTTATAGGAGGTACCCATGAGTAAGGGAAAGCAAATCAAAAGTATGCCGAATACCTTCCGTTGTACCGGTTCATCTTGTGCTGCTTGCACTTATAAACGCAAGCAATGTCAGCCATGGTGTGAATATGCACAAATTTTTATGAATGTGATTAGTCGTCAAGATTATCGTACAATCTTCACCGTTTTTGGGGTAAATAGTGTTGCAAATATTTTAAAAGAAATTCCTCAACATCAATATCTTGAGACTCTCTATTCATTTCTTTTTGAAGCCAAAGCGAGAGTCGAGAATCCCAGTAAAGGCTGTACTGCAATTATTGTTTCTCTTGAACAGAAAGTACAAGAGTTACAATCACGAGTGACAGCGTTAGAGGCTTTGCAATCACGAGTGACAACATTAGAGGCTCGATTAGGAGAGTCTTCTAGCGCTAACTAAAGCTTTTCTTTTGCTCCTCCTATAAGTTCTACAGGGCTCCTATCGTTAGCAGAAAATGTTGCACCTGAAATTCTTTCGACTACCGGAAATATTTTAGACCATATTGCTTTTCTAACTAATGTGGGTTTGCCAGTATATCCGACTATGTCAGATTACCAAGCTGCTTTGGAAGGCTATTCATCGCAATTTTCTCAAAGTGGTACTGTTGCGGAAGTTGCCGAGCCATCGAGTCCTGATTGGACAACTCTATTAGATATGGAGCATAATTTTGTTGATTATTCTTCTTCTAGTCTCGATGCTGTTTTGAATTTTGATTCTGATGATCTTCAGATTCTTTTCCCTTCTTTTCTTTGAATAACAGATAATGATTTTTAGACAGCAAAATTATTGTTAGTTTATAATAACATGCAAAATAAAGACTTGTGTTGTTTAGTAAGTTGACAAGTATCACAAATTTTATTTTTAACAAATTTAGTTTTGGGCAATCATTTAACTAATTCATTTTTAGATAACTTGTGAATTAAATCCATATTAGCATAACATAATTTATTTATTTATTTTTTTTATGCCATAACCAAGAAACATCATTCAACATGGATAAATATTTAACATCTTGTTGAGAAAAATCATCAAGTTCAAGAGTATATACGTTATTAGATCTATAAGTAACAAACAAAATAGAATTATCACTAATATTTTTAACAATGCAACATTCAGATTTAAAAATAACTTTATAACCTTTATCACACAATTGATTAATACTAAGTAAATTATGTTTTAAACCATCAACAAGTAAAACATTATCGATATATGAAGATTTTTTACCAATTTTACTTACACCAATGATTTTGCCTTTGACGTTGTCTCCAAATGTGACGTTGCCTCCTTGTTTAGGAGTGAGACTCAAGAAATTTCTCTTTTCTCCCGTCATGTATTTCGAACATCCATTATCCAAGAATCATTTTATTTTTCTATCTTTTGCTCTCATGCAAATCTACACCAAAATCTTAAGCAACTTTTCTTTTGGTACCCAAAATAAGTTGGGTCCTTTGGGGTTAGCGTACATAGTGGTTCCTTTAGGAATCCAAGCAAGTTTATTCTTAGCAAAATTCTTTTCTTTGTAACAAGAATGTGCATTATGAGTGTTTCTTCCACAAAATGAACAAAGATTAGTAGGGTTATGCGGTGTGTATGTTTTGAAGAAATTTTTGTAATCCTTTTGGTTATGGATTTGATTATAACCCAAACCGGCTTTATCAAAGACACACCTTTGTGCTCCCAATAGTTTATCCAAGTTATCTTTTCCATTTGTGAACTTGGTTAGACTATTAGTTAAATCCTTTACTTTTTCTTTCAAATCCTCATTTTCTAGTGCAAGTAAGTTTGAAGTTTCTTTTCCCTTTTTCAAATAATTGATTTCCTTTTTAAAATCAATGTTTTCCTTTTCTAAAATTTCACATTTGGTAGAAGTAATGTAATTTTCTTTCTTGAGACTTGCATATCTTTTTGAAAGAATTTCAAATTTAATATGTAATTTTTCAAATATGGTAAATAATTCATCATATTCATTATGCACACTTTCATTATCATCAAAATTATCACTAAATGAGCTATAGTTAAAATTTACCTCATCTTCTTTTGCCATAAGACAAAGGTTGGCCGTTTCTTCTTCGCTAGAATCGGCATCCGATTCTCCTTCTTCGGAATCACTCCATATTCCTTTTAGTGCATGCTTCACTTGTTTCAATATTTTATCTCGTTTATCCATTTTCTCCTTCTTTCTAACTGGACAATTTGGCTTGATATGACCGAGTTCATGACAATGATAGCACTTTTTGATTTCTTCATTTTCTCCTCTTTGTTGATTTGATCGATCGTTGTTTCTTCTAGAGGATGATAGACATTTGTTATCCTTTCCTTGAGAATTTTTCTTCTTAGCTAGAAATTTTATAAATTTTCTAGATAGAAGCGCCATGTCTTCATCACCATCCATTGATACATCATTATCTTCATGTTGGATAGTTTTGAGAGCTAAAGTTTTCTTTGATTTTGTATCATCTTCTTCTTCTCTTTGAAGTTCATTCTCATGAGTTTTTAGAGATCCCAAAAGCTCGTCCATGCTGAGTGTTTTGAGATTCTTTGCTTCTTGAATCGCCGTCACTTTTGGACGCCACTTCTTTGGAAGAATCCTAAGAATTTTTCTTATCTTATCTTCATTAGAATAAACTTTTCCAAAAAGATCCAAATCATTAGTAATAATAGAAAATCTACTATACATAGAAGCAAGAGATTCATTAGGCTCCATTTTAAATAATTCATAATCATGAACAAGCATATTTATGTTATCGTCTTTAACTTGAGTGGTTCCTTCGTAGGTAACCTCAAGTTTATCCCAAATTTCTTTGGCCGTTTTATAACTAGAAATTTTGTTATATTCATCCATGCTTAATGCACAATTTAAAGCATTTAAGGCTCTAGCATTATATTGAATTTTCTTAATATCATTTTCATCATACTCGGACATTTTCTTAGGAACAATTTTTCCACTATCATCTATTTTGGTAATTTCATGGGGTCCTTCAAGTATAACTCTCCATTGTTCAAAATCACTAGATTGTAAAAATACACTCATTCTACTTTTCCAATAGCTATAATTTTTGCCATCAAATAGAGGTGGTCTAGTGGTGGAAGAACCTTCGTTGATTTCGGTTCCTTGATAAATAGACATGATCGTAAACTCTAAGATTGTTAAATCAAAACAAGAGTACAACCTCTGATACCAATTGTAAGTCGAAAAATACCCTAGAGGGGGGTGAATAGGGTTTTAAAAACTTAATGCGGAATTAAAACATTTTTAAAATATTTAAGTAAAGCAACTTAGTTAAATAAGTTTATCAAGGAAAACAATCAATTAAATAATCAATCCCAAGAATAAGCAATAATATAAGCAACTTCAATCAATTAATATAACAAATAAATAAAGAGATTGAGTAAGAAAGATTGAACCAATTTGAAGTCGAAGATTTTTTGTCCACACGGTTCGGCTTGTTCCCCCTACTCCGCGCTCGGTTAGTTCCCCGAGAATTTTCACTATAACCGATCTCCTTCCGGGTGAAGATCAAACCTCTACAAGTGTTGTCTCACACATTCTACAAGTATTGCTACACTACAATACTCTCACAAGATACCCTCTTGCTAACTTTGTGAAATTTACCTTTCACAATTTCTAAACAAGAATTTACCTTCTTGTTTTTCCTATGAGATTTACCTCTCACAATTGAATACAAAATTGTTTGGTTATTCACACCAATTTACAATAACTCTCTCAAGTGTGTAAAGAATACAATTTGAAGCTCACACTAGAGATATCAAAATTGATCAAAATATATAACTCAAAAATGAAGCATATGATCAATTAAATGAATTGAATACTTGAATAACTTTGTATATATGTAAAATAAGTTTGTAGAATGATTCAAGTGTGTTAAAACATGTCTAAGACATCATATATATATATCTTGCAAAACCATATGGCCGTTGGGGATGATTAAGAGAGGTTTTGGCTCCAATGTATACATTTTCAAACTTTCCAACAGCTAGTTTTGACAAAAAAAATTCAAATTTGTTTTGTTAATTTCTCCCAATTTGACCGCTGGATCATGCTCAAATTTTATTCAAAATTGCCAGGAGATGTTGTCTAACTACTGTAAAAATTTCAAAATGATCAGAGTTCGGGAAGGCCTCCATTTTACCGTTAGATCAAAACTGGGCAAAAACTGAGCGAATTTTAAACGAAAAATAAAATATTTTTCCAATTTAATAATTTAGTTCCAAATAAAATTCTAATGATTTATGAACCTTAAATATATGTTTCTAAGATACCCATTTTTATTATAGCTTAAAATATGATCATTTAAAATTAATATGAATTTATTTTGAAACTCGATTTTTGTAAAATGATGTTTTTCAAATAAATTCAATTTCAAGCTAGTTTGAATCAATCTTTAAAAGATGTAAGAATATGTTTGAGCTATATAATCAATCAATTAAGAAACTTTACATTAATCCTAAGCAAACACTCAATTACCGAATAGATGAGTCTTCGAATGCTTCGATTTGTTTCTTCAAATTGATTCTTCACTTGAAGTTTTTCCCTTGAAGCTTTTGCATATGATTCTTGATCTTTGTGATTGATGGAATTGCATTGCTAGCTTGTGGGTGATGAGATTTATCTTCTTGTCTTGTCCAACGCTTGTAGAAGAATAATCTGAATTCGGGTAGATCGGTTTTAGTCGAATGCTTCGTTGACTTGATCGGATATTGATTGAATGATCCTTGTCAAACTTCCTTTGAGCAATCATGCTATTCTTGATTTTCCAAATAAGAAATCTATAATCTTATATCAAGAATATGTTAAATTACACATGATTAATTTATTGTTATTATCAAAATAAGATTAAGACCTTCAAGGTCAACATTCATCATTGCGCCGCATTTATTTTTTTATTCACCGATATTCACTTATTGATTGGTTAATTATCTATCTCTAAATTTTGACACCATCAGTTGGCGCCGTCTGTAGGAACGATAAGTTTTCTAAAACTCTCATTCTTTAAAAATTACAAGTGAATTTTCGGTGAAAAACTCGAAATCCCGCGGGTCTACGTAGCTCAATATTCTCGGGGGCATAACTATGTGCTCCGAACTCCAAATTATGCGATTTTGGAGTCCATTTTGAAGAAAAGTTCAAGAGCTACAACTTTTTAGTTCAAGACGTTTTCAAATTCGGCCATCTCGGAGTTCAAAACTTCGATACAAACTTTCTGGAACGAAATCCCGCAGCCAATGGTGACTCAATATTATCAGGTGCATAACTTTCTGCTCAAAACTCCAAATCATGTGATTCTGGAGTCCATTTTGAAGAAAATTTCAAGATCTATAACTTTCCAGTTCAATCCGTTTTCAAATTTTTCCATCTCGGGGTTCAAAACAGGGATACAAAGTTGCTGCAACAAAAAATGCGAAAATCCCGCATGCCTACGCTATCTCAATGTTTACGGGTGCATAATCATTCAAAAAATCCGGTTACGCAAGGGGATAAAATCCAAAAGAAGAGATAAGTTATTTTTTAATAACTCATATATGATTTTTCTCTCTATATTAATATATCTAAAGTTGTATCATTTTCTTACGATCAATAATCTTTGTTGTAGGAAAAATTAACGAGCTTCCAAAAAATTACAATTGAATGTAATTTTCATCAAGTTCGTCCAACAAACCACGAAAAAAAATAAATTTCAGCGGATATCAAACTTCCACAAAGCCGAATGAAATTTTGAAGTCTATCAGACAACAGCAGAACCACCTCAACCCAAAGAGACCTGGCTGAGAATGATCATCTACTGCTGCACCACTGGTCAGAGACCAAGATTTTAAGAAACCCTGGTAATAAATGAGAAAATTGTCAGAATTTGCATAAGTTAGAAGGGAGCAAGACTCTACTCAAAACTTAGCAAATGTGCCTAAGTTAGAAGGGAGCAAGACTCTACTCAAAACTTAGCAAAAAGAACAAATTTTCCTTTTAAGAAACCAAGGATTTCAAAAAAATTGCTATCAACATATAAGGGCCATGCTTTAAACAATCACAAGTGGAGCATCTCCGGAATACTTTTACAAAACCTTCACTAGAGATACACATTATCTAGTCATTCAGAAAAGGCTGAAAAATTTGAAGATCATCAGCCCCAAAATTTAAAATAGTACTTAAATCAGAAGAAAAATAATCAAAAAAATCATGGTGAATATTCCCTGAAGCTGTCCAATCAAGGCCCGTTGTTTCAGCAAAATCTGCAACAAAATCATCTAATGAAGATTGCAATAAAAATTGTTCGAAGCACCCTGGTAAACAGCGTCCAAGGTAGCCTGATAATAGGACCGATTCAGAAATGACGGCAAATCCACTTCAGTCAGAGGAGCCCCATTTTCTATAAGATTTGTGGAAGTCGAAAGAATATTCTGTACACCCTCTTCCGACATAAGGAGCCTCAAAAACTTCCGGGAATAGGTTCTGAAAGATCCACGACAGTCGGAATAACATTTGGCACGTTATTTTCTGCCAACGAAGGGAACCTCGAAGAACCTCCAGGATGAGCAAATGAGCATAACGGGTTAACACAGGAAGACCTCCCTCCTAATCGAGCCTCTAATGCCGTCACCCGTGCTTGTAACTTTTCCACATTCTGTTCAAAAGAAGCAAGGAGAGCAGTACAGCCTCTAGCGGGATTCTCAATCCTCGCCATGGCTTCAAGAAGATACGAACTAAGAGCCTCGAGAAGTCGATCTTCGGGGACACGTTGCAAAAAAGATGCAACATTCCTCACCCCGAAAACTGTGAAGATTGTGTGATAGTCCTCACAATCAATCACATTTGGAAAAATTCTAGCATAATCACAAGATAGAGGACATCTCTTGTGGCTATGAGCACAAGCCACACATGGACGACTTGAAAAAAATTGAGTGTTTGACATTATTTTGGTTTACTTTTGTAAGAAAAACTTATTACAAAATGGATGGTGATAATGGGTTGGGTCTCGATGGAGAGGAAGACGAAGAAGGAGAGTGAGATGAAGAGGAAGAAGGGAGAGGAAGACGAAGAAGGGAGAGGGAGATGAAGAGTGAGAGGGAAATGAAGACGAAGAAGGGAAAGGGAGATGAAGAGAGAGAAGGAGCCTCCGACAGGCTTTCGGCCGAAAGATCCGCCGAAAGGGGCCGACAATAGAAAAAGAAAAGAAAAAAGAAAAGAGAAAAGAAAGAGAAAAGAAAGAGAAAAGAAAAGAGAAAAGAAAAAAGAAAAGAGAAAAGAAAAGAAAAAAAAAAGAAAAAAAAAGAAGAAAAAGAAAAAGAAAATATATATATGTGTTGGAAAAGGCCCGAGTAGAATCAAATTATTTATGATCAAAAGTATAGTGAGCTTTACATAATAATGTTCCGAGCTCTACGACTTGCATCTAATGTCTAACGAGTTCTACACATTGATGTTTCGAGCTCAACGACTAGCATCCGAGATCTAGCATCATTGGACTACGACTCGAGATCAACGTCTAGCCAGCCTTACACAATGATGTTCTGAAGCTCTAAAAGCTCTACACATTGATGTTTTGAGCTCAACGACTAGCATCCGAGATCTAACGTCCTTGAACTAAGACTCGAGATTAACGTCTAGCCAGCCTTACACAATGATGTTCTGAAACTCTAAAGACCAATGATCAAAGTCTAGCTAGCTTTACATGTTACCCGCTCTCACACCTTAGTTTTGAGCCGGACCACTTGACCGACAAAAATATTTATCCTTCACATTCAGCTTTCAGCATAAAAATAAAGGATAGGGGGCAATTGATGGGGTTAAATACTAATTTTACCATTGGCCTACAAAGATAATTCAACATTTTTTACCTCCGGTAAAATCCTGTTTTTACCCTAAATACTAATTTTACCATTGGCCTACAAAGATAATTCAACATTTTTTACCTCCGGTAAAATCCTGTTTTTACCCCCCGGTAAAATCTCATTTTTACCTCCACTAAAATCCCACTCAACTCCACTCAAATTCCACTCATCTCCATTAACTTCCACTCAAATTCCATTCACCTCCATTAACTTCCACTCAAATTCCACTTACATCCACTCACTTTTGTAAAATTACCTTTTTGCCCCTCATCTTCATCAAATTTACTTTTTTACCATTCTAGATTTTACCTATAGATACCCCCTTCATTCATTCATTCATTCAAGACACACCAAAAACACACAATTCTTCTTATCTAAGATTCATTCTCTTCACCAAAGAGATATAAAGCCATTGGTAATATAAATACTTTATCTCCTATATAATTCAAGAAAAAATAGAAGAGTCATATACTCTCTATTTTCATACCCCAAAAAATAGAAGGGTCTTATACTCTCTATTTTCATACTCCAAAAAATACCAACAACCTTTATACACTATCTCTCTTACACAGTTTATTATTTATTCTGTTGAAATATTTGTAATCCTAATTCTATACTTATAAATAGAATTAAGGAAATTATAGAGAGAGAGAAGTTGGTAGCTTGTATTATCTTCCAAATTGATCGCCTTTGAGCTAATACAAAGCAAGCACACACAAAAGTAGGACGTACCACTGGAATAGCATAAGCGCTACCGGGGGAACCTACCTTAAAAAAAAGTCATGTGTTCATTATTGCGCCGCATTTATTTTTTTATTCACCGATATTCACTTATTGATTGGTTAATTATCTATCTCTAAATTTTGACACCATCAAGATTAATCATATTTTTCTGAGTAAAACAGGATATACTTTAATGATTTTCATGTCACTTAGTATTTAAACAAACCTAGTACTTTCAAAGTCAAGCAATTTGAGTTGGAGTCACATAAACCTAGCACACCTGGCTTACACAATTCTAAGAAGCCATTCTTCGTTTTTTCCTCCTCTTCCAAGTTCTAGTATGAGTACAGGCACAAATTTTGTTGTAATATAATTACAAGCTATTAATTACACTGTGGATCTTAAATTAAATATTGTATATTAATAATAAGAGATTATAGGATGAGAAAAGGCAAGAAAACATATGATAGAACATACAATATTCGACAAATGAAGATTTCACTAATTCTTTAAAACGATTACAAAATCCCTCACAAGAATTATTGCACTCAGTGTTCTCATAAAAGAAGAAAATCAACAGCCCTTTAATCCATCTTTCACAACAAGATGGACTATCCTAACCAATCATCATAGAAAGAAGAATTATTCCCTTTCCTAAATATCTTCAATGATTTTATCTATATGTATTGATATAATAGAGTCCATCTAATAAAGAATAAGGAAAAAACAATCATAATTAAATAAGAAAACTATTAACAAGTTAATAGAGACCAAAATAAATAAGAAAACTAATTTTGATCAGGAAATCTATTTTTTGTCTCGGTGCAAAACGACTATTGCACCTTTCCAGCAAGTTTGATTACAAGACACAACAATTCAATTTCTAACAAAATTCATTTTTTTAGGGTTTGGAACCGAGCAAAACATAAAAATCACCACCTTTTGTGAAGGGAACAAAACCAATTGCAATATTCCTTCTTCGCCATAATGCCAAATGAAATGTTCTTTTGCCTCAACCTTTACAAGAGCTACTCAATCATCTATGTCAATGATCGAGCAACACCCGATTATCTATGTTGATAATCAGACGAAGTCCGTACTGGACATCCTCACTGGCTTGGATCTTTCAGTCGTCAACGGTCAATAGCCACCTCTTAAGCCATAATGCTTCCTTGATGCGTTTGCACTACCATAGCATATCTTCTTAGTCCCTTAGCACCATCACGCACAACTCTCTTATCTAATCTATACAAGCTCCTACAATGACTTGCCTTCAAGACAACATCATCACCATGATACACGCTCATTACTCCTCCTTGAGTAGAGTACCACATCCCAAGTGATTTTAATCTGGAGAAACATATTATATTCCACTTTATCTTCGGCACATGTTTGACATTTGTGATTGTTTGAATTGAGCCATCAAACATTTTTAAGAGGACTTCACAAACTCCACGAACTAGCAATCTGGAGCCATTTTTCATATAGACAAACCCATTACAATCTTTGTATCTGCTATACGATGAACGATTGTTGTAAACATACACAACGATACCGCAATCCAAGAACCATCCTCCCTGACTAGTAAGGTTTGCAGGCATCAGTACGACATCTAAAATATCAGCTTCTTTGTCACAAGAAGTCATCGCAACGGTTGTTGTTCCATCAGGATTAGTAGTCAATTTTTGCTTGACATTCTCCTTCTTCCTTCGGTAATCCCTATCACTATGACCTGGTTGACCACATTTAAAGCAATCCCCTTTAAATATATTTTTTCGTCCTTTATTGCTATAACCTTTCGTTCCATCCGCTACAAACGCTCCTTCCTGAACAATATTGATTTGATCCATCTTTTTTATCATATTTTTAGCAAACAGAGCTTGGCACACATCCGAGGTGGTGAAAGATGATCTACTCATAAAGCTCTAAGTTAGCGTCTTTTACAAATCTGGCAGAGTCCAAATAGCTGCAGGGCTTTATCTTGATCTTTCAGTTCTTCACCTATAGTTGCAAGTCTTGAGCATAATGAATCAAAAGTAAAAATATGATCCATAATTAGAGTATTCTCTTCTATCCTTATGTCGTGGATAAAACCTTTGATATAGATCTTGTTCGTCATCATCTTAGTTATAAACAAATCTTGAAAAGACTCTCATAGTTGTTTTGCCAATATAACCTCTTTGATTGCAGCATGACCTTGAACCTTTGTAGTGAAATGGATACAAATCTTTGATAACCACTTCATGTCCATCTTTTTCCACTCATCATCAATAGTCTCAACCAGCCCCACATCATACGAATCCTTATTCTTTTGTTCCACCGTTGGTGGACCTTGTGATGCCCCCAAATCCTTTTAAGAGGATTAGACTTTTAGGACTCAGTTAATCATAGTGTCGTATGCTGACGGCAGGTGAAATGTATGAAAAATATAAGTTTTAAAAACTTTTTCTTATAAAACATTAATAAAATCATACTACATTTAAAAATCTCTTTTAGAAAATTTTAGCATGTGGAGTTCATATCATTGATAATCCATTTTTTTAAAATAAAAATAATTTCATATAAATCTTTTCACACCTATACACGTTATAAAATACACTCCACATATAAAAATTTATACAAAATTTTGCTTAAGCGCTATTTATAAATAAAGGTCTTAATGTTTGGTATTAAACAATTGTTTATATACAATATAAGTAAAATCAAATCCAATTATAACACGGTCCTTAACTTGAGGACTAGAGAATGACTCGATATATTAGAGGTTTCTAAGAAGGTTAAACCACGCACCACCCCGAAGCCTATTGTGCAAAACTGTTAAAAAAAAGGAATAAGCCAAATCCGGGCTTAGTGGGAACTATATTAGTTTTTGTAGAAAGTACACATTACCATCATACATGCACGTGCCTTTGTAATAAAATAGGATACATATTTTTTAATAATGCTAACAATACATTGCAATAGCATATATGCATGCCGAATCCCACTATGATACTCGTCCTAAATTCGGGAAGTTAACTCACATAACTAGCCAGACACTAACTTCATACGGTTCGTCATTCTAAGTATGGTCACATCTTATAATGTAATTAACACTGTGCATTCCACATTTTATATTATCCCACGGCTAATTCATAAATATAAGATATATTGATAACACTAAACCAAGTACATAGCATTTCCACTTAGATTCTAGTTTATCAGGTATTTCGTACTTGGCTAGTTATAAGGTTTTATCGCTGAGGAACCCATCTCGTATTACTCGGTCAATCAATCTAGCACATATATGTGATCGCATAACCAGGATTACATCATTTGTTTCAAAATAACAAGTGTATCATTAATCACGTCATCATTCATCACATATATGGCAATCCACATAGAAGTATACAATACATAATCGCCCACTATCCATTTATCACATTATGATCATTATTTTCAAGCCATCTATCCAAGGCCATAATGCTTTGTAGTCATTCTCGTTATTCAGCCAAATGGGTTTATTATTGATAAATTACGTCTCCTGACAAGTTATATGTGTAAAACTATGGCTGTTACTGTTATATGATATCTCTCAAGCCATGTCGTCAAGGTAAGCCTTGGTTATCGTGTTTCTGGTTTAACCGATGTATATATGGCTCACTATACCATACACATGTATGGCCACGACAACCTACGCCCCACCATGGTGCATTCACTATGTAATTAGAGTACACTAGGGTAGTATTTTCATCATTAGTGCTAATTATAATCGAAATAAAGCACAAGACTTAATGGTTGTTACGCATCAATCCACCTTAGTCGGTTTTTAGGGTAAATACCATAAATTGTGCTCTACAATCACATCTAATGGTGCATTCATGTATATTTATTGTTAATAACCCCCAACCACCCATTCTATGTGTGCAAATCCTAAAACCCCTAATTTTTAGGTTTTACATGTAGCTATGAGATGGGTCTCTTATGAATCTTATGGTGTATAAGTCAAAACATGTATTTAATGTTCAAATAATGCAATAGATGTAAGAACCCACCATTACTAACCACTAATCGAAGCTTAATCTAGCCTAAGCCCTATGAGATGCAAGCAACCTAGGGTCTTTATAAAAATTCCCAATTTGAGTTCAAAATCTCTAATGCATAATCAAACATTTGTAAAATAGGTTTTATAGTAGTGTTCCCACCTCCATTGACAATATTCCAAGCGATTGAAGTGCTTCGAGAAATGGACATGCCAAAACCTCAAAACTCTAGTGTAATACCCCGTTCATTTATTCCACCAGTTGCCTTCATTCGGTTGATTATTTCACCTTGGATGGTGAAATATCAGTTTATAGAGTTTTGTAGTGCTATGGCACCTTGCACCAGTCGTATTAGTCTACTTACACTCGTGTGAGTAATCGTTTAGTGATTCGAGTGGTCCAAATCGATTTCGGGTTATAAATGTTGAGTTTCGGTCTTATGCGATTGATGGTTTTTAGCCAACTTTAGAGTTACATAAATTTTTGGTCTATTATTCGATTTAGTCGCCGTTTATGCCTATGTTTAGGTTTCATACCATTCTATAACTTTCATGTTCTGATCGAAAGTCAATTTGCACTCCTCGTGGGTCAAAACAGCATCCGAAGTAGGCCGATTAGTATAATATGATCATTCAGTAGTGCTTTGGCAGAGCGCTGTCTTTGGAGGATTTTTGAAAATTATCCATACAGAATTTGGGGATACTTACTCTTAGGAAGTTGTAGATCTTTGTATTAGCTTTCCATGGATATAAAGATACCCCAATCCGAGTTTCAAGCAAGAAGTTATGACCAAGATACTAATAGTGGTCAATGCTGTGTGAATAAGCTTTGGCTGAGAGCTCTCAAGATCGATCTTGGGAGGTCCAAGATCGATCTTGGATCCCTGTGTGTCGAATTTTAACCCTTTTAAACCATATTTTCTCATCATTTATCATCAGAAAACACCCAATTCGACCCATACACTTCCACATACATTAAGAGGGTTCTAGAGGGAGAAATGGGTGAGATTCTTGAGGGATTGAGTGGCTATTTCACCTTGATATAAAATTTGAGCTCCAAATCTTCATATCCTCCACTATTCATCATTTCCTACCTTCTTCTTCCTCTATGGCTGCATGAGGCAGAGCTAGGGCTTCGGGATTGTGGCAACATCACTTCACCTAGCACTTAAAACTTGTGGAAAATCATCACACAAGGTGGGAACATTACTAATTAAACTATTTTTCATATAATTACTTATTGCATTAGAAGTTTGAAATCAAATTGGGGAAATTTCTTATAAACCGTAAGTTGTGTGCTCATTAAATGGGTTGGGCTAGATTGAGTAGCGATTGGGGGTTTATCAGTAGATTACCGTTTTTATTGCATGATTGAGCATCTAAATCCATGTTTTAGCTCATATACACAAAATTTATCATCAACCCATCATGTAGTTACGCACATGAATTAGATATTGGGTGTTTGGGGTTTTTGCTCAAAGAATATTTACTTGTCAGATATGGATGATGGATACACATAAATATAACATTATAAGTAAGGGTAAAAAACTATCTATGAGATTTATACCAAAAACCTATTAAGGCGGGGCTATACACAATAACCTTTAGGTTGATTGCCTTATGTTGAATATTAATAGGACAACTTATAGGGATATAATCTTGGTACATGTTATGAATATGATGAACATGATTTGGTAGGGCATAGATTGTCATAGCCATAATCATAAAAGACTATAGTGCCGTTAATGCACCAATTAGGCGAGAATTTCAATAACAAACATCCGGCTTGATAAAATGACATAAGATATTGATCATGAACCAGTTGACTATGTACATGTGAATAAACATGTAATGATAAGGCTATGGATGTAATGCGTGATAACAACGCATATGATGATGATAAATTAAAGATGATGTATAATTGTACGATTGTGTATATATATGTCAATGGTCATATGTGTGATGGATTGTGTGGATATTGATTGTAAGGTTATAGCCTTATCATAGAGGGTTGTAACCCTGCCATATGATTGGGTTGTAGCCCATTGAGTGCGGTTGTAACCGCCATGTTTAAGTACCAGTACTAGTTCTAGCTGGAGTGGGTCCATCCAAAGCGAACAAGGGAAAAGGCTATCCAGTATAGTGTTGTAGTAGCCGCCTTTTATGTTATCACATCAATGTATATTGCCTTCCTGCGGATGAGTTTCGTAGTCCTGCGTTTTATAGCTTTCCTGACTTGCGAATTAGATCATGTGACTCTATCAACGGGACTGTGTGTTCCGGAAAGTAGTAGCCTTACACTTAGGTGGAAGATCCTAAAGTAGTTCCTTCCTTAGAGGAACGTGCTTGTACATGTGTCCTTCTTGTTAAGTATTTAGAGTGTTGTCCCTGGAAAAATGTCTTGGGTGAGTTTATCTCCAAATGAATTACAAGTAAGGACCGAGTTCCTGAGCAGTTCGCTACTTGGAGGAGGCATGATTAGTTTAGAGCTTGGGGTCCCTTGGGAACCGATGCTCTAAGCCTAGTGACCGCAGGGTGTAAGCTTGAGGCTTTACACTACAGATATGACGGTGTGAACCCTTAAGTGATTGTTATTATGATTATTGTTGCCATTGTATCTCTAGTTGTTAATATAAAGTTCTTATATGATATTGTTGTTGACCTATGTGATTGTTAATGGATTATTATAGCCTTTTGAGGTACATGGTGGGATTGCATGACATACAAAAAGAACTAAGGATTTAAGTGGCTATGTTATATGAGAGAACTTGAGTAAAATATTAATTAGTTGATAAAATGGCCCGATTCCACATTATACTAATGCTTTTATTGTAATACTTAATGAGAAGTTTTATAGCTATGTACAAGTTAACGATGTTCATAATGAATCATAATCGATATTAAAGTAATAATTGTCATAGCATAACGAACCTTGCGAAGCTAACGACCTTAGATACATAATACACAGATTATACTACCTCGTTCAACCATGAACTTCATGGATACAAGTCATAGGTGGGCCAAAGAGGTAGGACTAACTTAGCTCGTTCGAGTAGCATCCAAATACTAGGATGGGTATCCTAGTGGTTAGGTTCGACATGCTATGGGTGTCTTGCATTGCATTATTTATATATATGGAACACTACTAATATCTAAAGTCTTACTTTGTAAAAACAAATGCACACTCATGTTCCTTCCAACGTGTATTTTCTATATAAAACGTGTATTAGTTCCCACTAAACTCGGATTTGGCTCATTCCCCTTTTCTAACAGTTTTGCAAGATAGGCTTCAGGGATTGGAGTGTGGTACTTGTGTATAGAAACCTCTGATTGCCACGAACCATTTTGTAGTCCTTTAGGAGAAGGACAACTTTGTATATCCATTTTATTTGATATATTGTAAATGAGCATTGGTTTTTATGTATAAACAATATTCTTTCTAAACTTGTATAAAAGGTTTTCTTATATGTGGAATATATTTGAAATGTGATTGGATGTGGTTACATTTGTATGTAAATAGTTTTTAACTTTACAGGTTGGTTTATTGTATAAACAAACTTCACATGCCAAAATTTTACAAAACAGAATTACATTTTACATTGAGAAAAAAATTTGTAAGTAGAGATTTTATATTTTAAACCTGCTGTTGCACACGACATCTGTGATTAATCGGGTCTCGGAGGTCTAGACCTCTAAATGGGATTTGGGGAGTCATATCTATCTTCCCTTATAAGCTCACATGGAGAAAATGGAGTTAGGAGATGATGAATAGTGATGAAGGTGTAGATTTAGGGCTCAAATCTTGTTTTTTGATGAATAAATCATCAAAAGCCTCAAGAATCTCTCACTTTCTCTCTTTAGAACTCTCTTGGGATAGTCTTATGGTTTGTGGTCGAATGGTGGTGTTTAAGGTGATAAAAAGTGAGAAAAATTGATTACAAGAGGTGAAAATTCGACACACAGGGTTCTAGGATCGATCCCAAAAACACACTGTTCACATTTGCTTCCCACAGCAATGACTACTGTTGGTATTTTGATAATATCTTTTTGGTCGAAATTCGGATTAGGGTGATCTTTATGTCCACGGAAAGCTGATTCAAAGATCTACAACTCCTATAAAGGAAGTTTTCCCAAATTATGGATAGATAATTTCCAAAAATCCTCCGAAGACAGCGTTCTGCCGAAGCGCTATCGAAAGATCAGAATTTAGCGATTGGTTAACTTCGTAAGCTGATTTGACCAATAAGGAGTATGAATTGGCTTTCGGACAGAATACAAAAGTTGTAAAATGGTATGAAACTTAGACATAAGCATATTCAACAACTAAATCGGATAAGGGATGAAAAAGTTACGGAGCTCCAAAGTTGGCTAAAATCAAAGAATCGTGTAAGGCCGAAACGCACGATTTACGAATCGAATCATGACACGATCACTCAGATTAGTGTAAGCATACTAATATAACTAGTACAAAGTGCTAGAACACTACGAAGCTTCATATTCCAAGACTTTGCCACTTACGGTGAAATAGGAGGACGAATGAAGGCGATTGCTGTGGAAGGAAAAAAAAAGGGGCATTTGACAAAGGCTTTGCGTTTTTTAGTGAGAATCTGGCCATTTTGGTGTAGTGGGAAACCTTGTGGTCATGTGATCACCGATGGGTATGGTTCATGGTGTGTGCATTTATTAGAGTCGCTAGTCCATTTAACCTTATAACAGACAATGGAGAGAACTCCTGATCAATAACATGGGTTCACCAAATGATGTGCTAAAAATTTAGTATATTGTAACCCACTAATTTATACTTTGAAAAGCATGTATTTTTATATTTATTGTGTTTTTAGTGCCTTTCAGGTGTTGGGAATTAAATTAAGAAGATTTTGAAGGAAGAAGAGATTCGCTATGCGCAACACCTGTGTTCGAGCCAATTCTGGTACTGATCCGTAAGGAATTTGGAGAAATAACAAACTTTGAGTTATCTATGCGTAGGAGAAAACCTTGCGTCAATCGGAGTTCGGAGTGCAAAGTTATAGCCAGAATAAGACCAGTGCGCTAAAGAATTAAATCTAGTGGGCCAAGCCATCCAACGGCCCAACAGTCAAGTCAATTATGGCCCAAACCCACTTGCAGCCCACTTAATTAATTCAGTCATTCTTGATCCAAGCTAGCCCATTAGTCTAATTTATTCATTCTCCAAGCCAAAGCACCTACAGGCCCAAGGCCACATAGTCCACAGTTTACTACCCAGCACCTAAGCCCACCAAGAGAGTCAGAGCTCATGTGCAAAAGGCTGGTTCATTATTAACCTAAGCCCATTAGGCCATGGAAACCCTATGCTTCATCTCAATATAAAAAAATGAAAGAGCACATGCAGTAGGGAGACAAACACAAAGTGGCAGCACTCAACAAAAACATAGCCTTTAATTTTTTCCTTCCTTCTTTTATTTTCTTTCTTCAATTTTTGCAGCGCCTTTGTTTTGTATTGTTGATAATATTTGAATGCTTAGATGCTTTATAGACTATTGCAATTAATTCAGTGCTATTTTTTTCTTCTTCAATTTATTTACATGTACTCAAGTAAGTATTTAGTTTATTTAATTTTTTTATTATTTAATTATGTTTTGTATTTTAATTACAAGCATGCTAGGCTAGGCTATTTTATAGGGTTGATGATGATTATATATGATTGATTCTATTGCACGTATTCATGTCAATTAATTCTACCCATTTAATGCTTTAATGTTAAAAATAATTCTTCCTATTGAATGCCTATTTTAATTGATAAAAATAAAGTTGGATTCTCATGTCATTATAATTTGTTGGATTCAATTTATGATTTGTTAAAAGTAGATATAAATTGTGTTTTGACGGATATAGTGAGTGTTTTAATCTTATACATAAGTTTGGCAATGGAAGAATTAATAATTAGACTTTAAAAATTAATTGGGCTTAACTGATTTTATTTTCACATCTAATAGAGTCGAGATATCAAATTAGTGCGAGATAAAGAGTAGAGTTTATTAGGCATGAATCTTAGGAACATGATATCAAATATATGACTCTACCACCCCAGTATTTTATTAATTGACTATTTTCCTAGTATTTTATCAATTGATTATTTAATTAGTATTTTTAGTTGATAAACCATCCCACTTAATTTATAAGCTAGATTATGAATTAATTAGAATTAGTGAGTGGAATACGTATCAAGTCCTTTGGGTTCAATCTCGCACTCGCCTAAGCTATACTATATACCGATTCGTGCACTTGCAAGTAAATAAAACATCTGCAACAAGTTTTTGATGCAATACCAAACTGTTGAGATCTATGAAACCAAAGATTCGTTGAACTCGGGGATTAAGTTATAGTGGGGGAAGGTGTTAAGCACCCCACTGCCCCTATTGGGTCTCCTCCTCCTCTCGTGTAATCACTACGTGGATGTATGTGTGTGTATGTGAATCCAACTTTTTGATGTGAGTAGATTATATATAAAATTGTAGCTTTAGCCCATGAAGTTTGAAAAAATTACATATTGGACTTTGAAGTTTTTGGAAATTGCACTATGACCTCCCAGGAGTGGAAGAAGTTCAATTTAGGCATTTATTATGTTCACGTGGATTTTTGTATGAGAATTGGGGTCAAGATTACATAACTACAATAAAGTCTGTCAAATTCCAAAAACTTACCAATATGGCTAAAATTCAATAAACTACCAAAATGACCCCCAATCAGATCAGGGCCAACCCCCTCTACCATATGGCTAAGCCTTGTAGGAGGACCCACCCTACGGTGATTAGGTTTGACAAGTCGTTTCCGCACCAATTAGACAAATATGACGTCAAACCAATCCGATCGGTTCCAAAAGGAACAATACGATGATTACAAAACAAAACATGCCATTTAATTTGAACAAATTTTAATCTCCACACAAAATTTCCACAAGTCTCGGTCTTGACCAATAAGGACAGCCATAAAACTTAGGTAATTCCATAAGAAACTATCACTTGGTACTACTCACCTTTTTCCCCACAAAATTTGAGCAAATTTTAATCTCCACGCAAAATTTCCACAAGTCTCGATCTTGACCAATAGGGACAGCCATAAAACCTAGGTAATTCCATAAGAAACTATCACTTGCTACTACTCACTTTTTTTTTTTCACAAGATGTTCCAACCAAGTTAAGTGATGCTCAAGGTGAAGTGGTTACATCATGAAGAAAGGTTATGCTCAATATATAGTTTAAGAAACCTAAGGTCAATAAAATTTAAGAAAACTTTTATGCTACGACTGATGCTATTTATATTCAAAACATGATGCACACTTCATTTTCACTGCCTTAATTATAACTTCAGTTGCATTAATAGCACAATCAATATCCAATATATAATAAGTATTACTAATTGGCTTGAATGGTACCTCATTCATGTAAAGTTCTTTATTTTCTTGTTTAAAAAACATTATTAGATGCTTCCTTATTTAGTGGGTTTCCTTCACCCAAGAAACTATAGCTTCTCGTTGTTCTTCGAAAGTCATAATTTCTTGTTCATTTTCCGTTTATCCTGACTAAAATTTCTATGATTTAACACACCTAGAGCTAAGTTGGTCTTTAATTTTTATTTTTTTTGTCTGATACATAGCAAAGTTCAACTTTATATTTTGGGTAATTAGTAAAATTGACCCCTAAAGTTTGACCCAAATATCTCGTTTATCCCTAAAGTTCAATTTTTGGTTGAAACATTTTTAAAGTTTTTAATTGTGGTTGAAGCATTCTTAAAGTGTCTAATTTTAGTTGAAGCGTCCTTAAAGCTTATAATTTCAATTGAAGCACCCTTAAAGTTTCTCATTTCAGTTGAAGCATCCAAAAATACCCTTAAAAAAGTGGCCCGTAACAATCACGCGTGTTTTTCATCCATGTTTTTAAAAGGCATTTACTTTTGGACGAGTGATGGAAAATTAGAAACTTTAAGAATACTTCAACCGAAAATTGAATTTTAGAGACAAGCAAGAGATTTGGGTCAAACTTTAAGGGTCATTTTTTGTGATTACCCTTATATTTTAGTACTAGACTAGATTAGTTTGATCTGTCTTCTAAAAGTACAAGATTTCTTCTTGTTATTCTAATTCATGAGTAGGAATGTGTTCCATTTCCTCAAAACATAGCAAATCTGATTGCTTTTTAAGTTTTCCTTTAATCTCTAACATGATGTTATTAATTTCAGTTAGTTCTGTAACATGCATCTTGTACATTTTTTCTACAATTTTTAGCATAATTTTTTGCCTAAAAAATAATTATTAATGACTTGTTATTCATTATTTTTTTAATTAAACACATTATAAGTGTGCATTTCATTGTAAATTCTAAAATGACTAAAAAAGCACCTAATCTTTATAAAATAGAAAATAATAGAAAAATAAAAAGAGTGATTCAGTGGAATGAAAATAATATGAAGAAAAGACGGAGAAGAACGCATCACACTTTCAAACACTTAAGTGGTTTTGGTTGAGATTTTAAAATCAAAATTTTAAAACTTTTACTAAAAAGTTAACTTTACTTCGCACTTCCTAAAATTCACTTTATTTTATTTTCTCTCCCATAAAATTTTTAAAATATCATAACTTTAAATTCAAAAATCGGAATTAGATAAAATATATATATATATATATTTGAAACCTACTCATCGAAATCTATATAATAAGATTCATTGTGATTATTTTTTGAATTTTTTTCATGAGATTTTTTGAATTGATTGAAAAAAACTCCAACAAAAGTTAAATTCACTTCTCAACCTATTTTCACACTTCCCAAAGACTTATCTAAAAGACAAGTTTTAAAATCTCAACCAAAACCTATCTAAAAGACATGTTTTAAAATCTCAACCAAGTTTTTTTAGATAGGTTTTGGTTGAGATTTTAAAACATGTCTTTTAGATAGGTTTTGGTTGAGATTTTAAAACTTGTCTTTTAGATAAGTCTTTGGGAAGTGTGAAAATAAGTTGAGAAGTGAATTTAACTTTTGTTAGAGTTTTTTTCAACCAATTCAAAAAAACTCATAAAAAAAATTCAAAAAATAGTTGTAATAAATCTTATTTTATAGATCTTGATGAATAGGTTTCAAATATATATATATATATTTATCTAATTACGATTTTTGAATTTAAAGTTATGGTGCTTTAAAAAATTTATGAGAGATAAAGTAAAATAAAATAAATTTTGAAAAGTGTGAAATAAAGTTAATTTTTTAATAAAAATTTTAAAAATATAATTTTAAAATCTTAACCAAATACCATCTTAGTTTTCACGTAAACCTAAAACTCTAACTTTAATTTAATTTGTTGATAGGTTAGGTGCACCATAAGAATATCAACAACATTTGACCATGTTTGACCTTTTAGATCAAAACTTTTTGGTAGCCCAACAAAAAAGTCCAACAAGCCCAAAAACCCTGTACCTCCAAAGATACTCTGCCTTGTGTCGCTTGACACAATCTTCCTTTTATATTGTATTCACTCTCCTCTAAAGAGGCTACCGTAATCCTTGTATTTAATCGATGACAATAAAAACTATGAGACTCATTAAAGGGACAATTAAAAAAAAAATTATTAGAGAAAGATTTTCACACTAAAGTCAAGGAATAATTTTTTTGTAAATAAAAGGCCTATTTTTATTTTATTGTTAGTATGACATGTGTCCTTTTTTTTTCCATTGTAAAATAAATGACATTTCAACCCTTAAATAAACAAAAAAATATCATATGCATTTAATCATGGACTCACTATGAACTTTGTAGTCTATATTTTACTGCAATATGAACTTTGCAGTTCATTTTTCACTGCAATATGAACTTTGCAGTCCTTATTTTGGCAAAGTTCATATTGCAGTCCATATTTTTACTGCATGTGAACTTTGTAGTCCATATTTCTAGTGCAAAGTTCATATTGCAGTCCGTATTTCACTGCAATATGAACTTTGCAGTCCATATTTTTGTGCAAATTTCATAAAGAGGGGGTAATTTAGATAATATATACATGTTTTTGTTAATTAAATGATATTTAAATTTATTCAAATATCTTCGTTTAAAATATAAAACAAAATAGGCCTCTTACACTAATTACCAATTAAAAATAGGCCCTTCATTCAAAAAAATTATTATTCATTGGATTTTTGGTAAAAATCAATGTGTAATAAGACATTCTACCTGATTTCTAGCTCATTAAATTATTTAATTATTATTTTATTATATTCACTAATTAAATATAAGGGTCATCATAATTTTTTTAAAAGAAGATCAACAAAGTCCTACTCGTTTTTCTTTAATGGTTTTTGGTTTATATAGAGAAAGTTAAGAATCCAAAAGTTCCTCTGTTTCTTCCATAATTATCAACTGTTTTTCTAGAACAATGCTTTGTAGATGTCTTATTTTGTTTACAATTTCTTCCTTAATTACAAATTGTATGTGGTTCGTGAGATTGTACATTGAGTTTAGTCACAAAAAAAATTAAGAAAATAGAATTAGACTCTTAATTTTTAAATCTTAAAAAGGAATGGTGAAATTTTAATACAATTTAGGATTTAAGGAGTCCTTTTTTGGTGCATCATCTATACTTCTTTATTATATAAATCGCGAGCCACCCTTTGGGATTCAATTACGTAATTGCCCTCTACAAAATGCTCTTGCCTTTTTGTTAGTTTCTTGAAGGTTAATTTTGTGAATTTCTAATTGTTTTGTTAAAAAATTGGTAATAGAAATCGGATTTCCAGTGTGTACAATTGTTAAATCTGAGTTAGAACTATATATGTTTATATTGCCAAAAACAAAAATTTACTTAAGAAAAAAAAGTTAGAAAAATAATATAAAACTAGGGTTCGGGGGCACACACGTGTACATCCAAAAATATAAATAATTACATTATTTGTACAAATGTACAATACGGTGTAAAAAACAATAAGATGTAAAACATAAATATTCACATTATTTAAACAATCTACAATACTCAATAATAAATCCTCACACACAAACTCGGGGTGTAGCTAAAAAATTTAGTGAGTGGGTCAAGTAATAAATCTCATACTAACTACGGTGACTAACTTATCGATGAGAAAAAAATAATGAATGAGTAACGTTGCTCAGCTCAAAAAAGCACAAGCTAATAATAATTGTAAATGTGTCTCTGTTACTCAAAATGCATTTGGGACACAATTTTTTGGACATATTTGGGACATGTTTTGAAAATAATAGTTTTAAAATAGTAATATTTCTCACAGGAAATATGGCATGACCTGCATTATTTTTTAAGGCCAAATCGCAAAAATTGGTAACGAACTTTTACCTTTTTAGTACTTTTTGCATCCAACCTTTTTTGCAGTCAATTGTAGTAATAAACTTTTTAATTGTTGTTGATTAGGTCTATCCGTTAACTTTCATTAAAAATCTAACGGAAATCTAAATTTATTTACAGAAAGCACCCCAACTTTTAATGTATTTTCACAAACCATTCTTAACTTTCTATTTTTATTTTTAATGTAGTTACATAAGTCACTCCTAACTTTTTATTTTATTTTTAAATATATCAATTAATTTTTTATATAAAATTTAACTTATATATTTACGAAAATCTTCAAAATCTTCCTTTTTATTATAATAACAAAAAAAATCCTCGTCTATAATAATGAAAATATATAGAAGGATGCACTACTAATAACTTTATAATATGGTGATAGTGTTGACTGAAACTCATAAATAAATAAATAAATAAAGAGAGAGGACGCGCTTAAAATATATGAGGATATTTACAAATTTTCTTTTGTACCCAAGAGGAGATGTAGTGTAATTTGACTTTTAATATTAAGATACAAAAGAAAATTTTGTACTATCTTTTTTTTAAAAAAAAACACAACAAAAATTGTGTGCTATCTTTATCTCCTCAATGTTTAAAAATTAAATTAACAACACCCATGATTTAAATTTTGAGTCTTCTCTCAAAGATCGAAAAGTTGTTAGTGTTCAGATTGTTCGAATCTTGAAAGAAAAAGGAAAAAGCATTGGCAATATTGATATGGATTAATACAGTTTTTGTTAGAAAAAGTTATTAGTGTTGAAATGTTCCAACCTTAAAAAGTAATTTTAAATACGCGTTTACGTCCCTTTCTTCTAAATGTTGCATCAAAGGTGTAGACTTCCAACTTCCTAGCATGTTCGAGCACATGCTATTATCAATCCAAAATTCCAAGCAACTTCTAAAACAAAGAATACAAAAACTAAAACATCAAAATAACATGATTTTAAAAAAAAATGTGAAATAACAGCCTGAGGGCTTTGTACAATGGTAATATTTTGCTTCTATATTCATTTGTAAAAAAAAAAAAAAATTTTGGTGGGGGTGAGGGGACACTTTTTTCAACAATATAATATATTTTATAGCAAAAATATGCGGTTACACTATACAAAATATATTTTTAATTATAAAGTAGATAGGAGTACTACCATGAGTAACTTTGACAAGGTCAACAAAAAGTAGTACCAAGCCATAGCCATCAAAGTTTGGTATTAATTGCTAGAGTCGTACGTACGTGCTCGATATTCTTTCAAGTCATGAAATTCATTAGTGATTAATTATGTAGTAGTTTGTCTTGTAATTTCCCTTTCAATGAAGATAGTCAAATAATTTGTAAAAAACCATCTTCCATTTTATTTTGAAGTTTAGATTTGTCAGTACTCATTGCTAAGAATGCATGTTATGTGGTTGCTATAAAAGTTGGAAGAGTAAGAATCAAGCTTATTAATCTATCAAGAATGCACATTTTGATATAGGTCAGAGATAGAGTTATTTATCTAAAAAATGAATGTCTAAGTAGCTCTTAAATTTGAATACTTTTTCATCAAGCATATATTCGACAATTTGACGATGTAAACTTCAAATAGCAAATTAGTATTTGGCCCAATATTCTAATGATTTCTTTACTCAAACCCTGCATGTTAGTTAGCCCATTATTTTGCTTTTAGCCCAAGCCAGAAAATCTACTTACTTTTATTTTTTTTATTTCATTTTTAATGGTGAATTGATTTAGTAGCCCTTATAGTTACTCTACATTAACAAGAAGACCAATGGGTTATGGAGAATATTTTTTGCTATTAGATCAAATTAGTTTTTTATTTAAGCTCACTATATCTATCATTTATCCTTTCTTTCTTGAAGAGTTATTAAAAGATAAGCATTCTTTGATATACAAATCTTATAGATATATAAACAATTCAAGTGGTTATCTGTGGGACTAGAGGAGGGTGGGCGAGCATGGAAACAGTGTCCCTAGTGGCGGTAATAGAGGTGTAGATTAGTTTTTGTCATGGCTGAGGTATTTTAAAAGCCAAACCACCATCAATGGTGGCATAGCAGCAAAGTTGACATTTATTGGCAACAAATATTGGACCTTGACCCATAATAAGGTTAAGAAATCTTAATTACCATAAATGTTTTAAAAGCGAAACCATTATCGATGGTGGTGTGGCTTATGTGTAGACCATGTTTGCTATTAATTACTAGTTGTATAAGTATTACAGGTTTTGATAAAACCAGTATTTACATATACAATAATGATGGTATATGTTATTTTTGACTTTTTATAAAAAATTATGTATTGTATATCAATAATTTGTTTTTCTATTCATCTTGATGACGTGTTTTGAAGCCATCAAATGCATTTGAATGTGCAGTTAATTAGATGAATATATTTTGGATAATACATGTCTAGTACAGTGCTAACCAAAAGAAATAATATTACTGTTGCTCGGATAATGACCCTAAAAGGGGGCTGAATATGGCTTTAAAAACTAAATGCAGAATTAAAACGTTTTTTTTAATATTTAAGCAAAGCAACTTAGCTAAGAAACAATATCAAGAAAATAATAAATTTCAAGTAATCAATCTCAAGACAAGCAAATAAGCAATCTTAATAAAAAGAGAGCTTGAGTTTAGAAAGATTAAACCAATTTGAAACTCAAGACTTTTTGTCCTCACAGTTCAGTTTCTTTAATCATACGTCCGTGCTAGTTCCCCGAGAATTTTCACTATTCAATCTTCTTCAGGTGAAGATCAAACCTCAATACAAATGTTGCTATGCACACAATACTCACAATGTAGCTATACCCACTACACTTTTCACAAGATATGCTCTCTTGCTCTACAAAGAGACAAACTCTCTTTTGAAATGAAAAATGAATTGTTTGTGGTGATACACACCAATATAATAACTCTCAAGTGTATTTGAAGATTACAAATGAAGCTCACACTAGAGTTATCAAGATTGATTAGAAATATATAGCTCAAAAGATGAAAGATTGATCAAAATGTGTTCTTGAATATTTGTATATTTGTATATATGTAAAATGAGTTTGTAGAATGATTCAAGTTGTGTTTAAACATGTCTATGACCTCATATATATAGCTTGCAAAACCATATGGCCGTTGGGAATGATTAAGAAAGGTTTTGGGTCAAAGGTATACATTTTCAAACTTTCCAACAGTTAGTTTTGACAAAAAATTCAAATTTGTTTTGATAATTTCTCCCAATTTGACTGTTGGATCATACTCAAATTTTAGTCAAAAGTGATGAGATATGTTGTCTAACTACTTTAAAATTTTTAAAATGATCGGAGTCCGGAAATGCCTCCATCTTATCGTTAGATCAAAACTGTGCGAAAATTGAGTGAATTTTAAATGTAAAATAAAAATATTTTTGCAATTTAACAATTTAGTTCCAAGTACAATTCTAATGATTTGTGAACCTTAAATATATGTTTTTAAGATACCTATTTTTATTAGAACTTAAAATATGATCATTTAAAATTAATATGAATTTATTTTGAAACTCGGTCTTTGTAAAATGATGTTTTTCAAATAAATTCAATTTCAAGCTTATTTGAATCAATTTTTAAAAGATGCATGAATACGTTTGAGCTATATGAATTTGATCAATAAAGTAACTTTACATAAATCTTAAGCACTCACTCAATTACTGAATTAACGAGTTTTCGAATCCTTTGATTTATTTTTTCGGATTGATCTTCATTTGAAACTTTTTTCTTGAAACTTTTTCTTGAAGTTTTTCATATAGTCTTTTGATCCTTTGTGCTTCATGGTTTGCATTGAGAGATTTGATCTTTCTTATCTTGTCCAATGATCGAATAGTGAAAGAGTGATCCTTGTCATGTTTTTCTTGAATTTTCAAGTAAATGAACTATATACTTATTGTAGGTCGGAAAATACCCTAGAAGGGGGGGGGGTGAATAGGGTTTTTAAAAACTTAATCGGATTTTTAAAAATGATTTAAAAATATTTGATGTCTATATTTATCAAGCAATCTAGAACAAAGTTAATTCCAAACACAATAAATAAATAGCACAATATAATAGAGCAAGAGATAGAAAGATTGAACCGATCGAAGTCGAAGATTTTTTGTCCACACGGTTCGGCTTGTTCCTCTACTCCGCGCTCGGTTAGTTCCCCGAGAATTTTCACTATAACTGATCTCCTTCCGGGTGAAGATCAAACCTCTACAAGTGTATTCTTATCACACACTCTCACAAGTATTGAAAACACCTTCAATACTTTCACAAGAAATCTCTCTTGCTAATCTATGAGATACACCTCTCACAATTATGATTCAAATTTATTTTGGTGACAAACACCAATGTAAAATATCTCTCTTGTATATGACAAAATACAAATGAAGCTCACACTAAGAGATATCAAAATTGATTAAAGTATATAGCTCAAAAATGAAAGATTGATCAAAATGTGTTCTTGAATCTTTGTATATTTGAATATATGAATAATAGAGTATTAGAATGATTCAAAGTGTGTTAAAACATGTCTAGGACCTCATATTTATAGCTTGCAAAACCATATGGCCGTTGGGGATGATTAAGAGAGGTTTTGGCTCCAAGGTATACATTTTCAAATTTTCCAACAGCTAGTTTTGACAAAAAATTCAAATTTGTTTTGTTAATGTCTCCCAATTTGACCGTTGGATCATGCTCAAATTTTAGTCACAATTTTCAGGAGATGTTTTCTAACTACTGTAAAAATTTCAAAATGATCGGAGTTCGGGAAGGCCTCCATCTTACCATTAGATCAAAACTGGGCAAAAATTGAGCGAATTTTAAATGAAAAATAAAAATATTTTTGCAATTTAACAATTTAGTTCCAAATAAAATTCTAATGATTTTCGAACCTCAAAGATATGTTTCTAAGAAACTTATTTTTATTAGAGCTTAAAATATGATAATTTAAAATTAATATGAATTTATTTTGAAACTCGGTCTTTGTAAAATGATGTTTTTCAAATAAATTCAATTTTAAACTTGTTTGAATCAATCTTTTAAAAGATGCATGAATATGTTTGAGCTATAAGGATTTGATCAATAATGTAACTTTACATAAATCTTAAGCACTCACCCAATTACTAAATTAACGAGTCTTCGAATGCTTTGATTTGTTTCTTCGGATTAATCTTCATTTGAAACTTTTTCCTTGAAACTTTTCATATAGTCTTTTGATCATTTGTACTTCATGATTTGCATTGAGAGATTTGATCTTCCTTATCTTGTCCAATGATCGAATAGTGAAAGAGTGATCCTTGTCATGTTTTTCTTGAATTTTTCAGGTAAATGAACTGTATACTTATATCAAGAAACATGTTAAATTACACATGATTAATTTATTGTTATTATCAAAATAAGATTAAGACCTTAGGTCAAGAAGAAAAAGATTTTTTGCAATAAAAGACATAAAATGTTCATCTAGCAAACACCTCTAAAAGACAAGAAAAGGATAAAGGATAAAAAATTAAGAAGCTGCAGTTGGAACAACACTATAGTAATTGCAAAAGAAGTATATGATTAATAATTTGTCAGTTACTTTTGCAAGAATGATATATATAGTAATGTTCTTAATACGCCACTTGGCATGTAAAGTAGGATATACTTTTCATTAATGTTTGTTCGGTAGTTAATTTAACTTATGTACATGTGATTACTTGGTAAGTAAATTCTAATGATACTATTCACATAAGTGTATTTAGAGGTTACATATGAAGCCGAAAGTCAATTGATGCTGAAAGATTCATCTATCAGGGCGATGACGATACAGTTATAGTTGAGGTTATAAGGACTTTTAAGTTATTATTAAAGACTAGTTACTTTTGGATTCGGGAGAGACTTATATGGTGTTGTCATCTAGACATAAATTTTATTTTCATTTAGACAAATACGGTTATTCTTATTCATTTGAAAATAATAAAGTTAGTCTTTTTCAAGATTCAAATATTTTTTTACTAGTTCTTTAATTGATAAATTATATACGGATCCAATCACTTTATATAATGAAACCTTGTAAATTGATTCACGTGATACAAAGCGTAAATTAACTGACAAGAATTCTTCTATGTTATGCCACAAGCATTTGAGACAAATATCTAAATAGAGAATAAAAAGATTTGTGGAATTCTTGAAACCCCTTGATTTAATACATTTTAAAATTTGTATTGAATGTGTAAAGGGGAAATTGACAAAAATAAGAAAATTAGGTGCCATAAGGAATTGAAGTGTCTTAGAACTAATTTATGCAGATATTTGTGAACTATTCTCTATGACCTCTTGGAATGGTTAACAATATTTTATTATATTCTTGACAATTATTAAGGGTACCAATATTTAATTAATGAGAAATTACAATCCTCAAACGTTGTTATGGCTTTCACAATCGAAATTAAAAATCAACTAGGCAAGAAAATTAAGGCCGTGAAATCTGATCGTGATGGTGAATACTACGTTAGATATAACGGATAAGGTAAACAACGTACTGGACCTTTAGAAAATTCTTAGAGAAATGTGGAATCGTCTCACAGTACACCATGCTAGGCAGACCTAATATGAACAGTGTTACTAAGAGATAAAACAAAAGCTTAAGGATATGGCAAGGAGCGTGATTATTCATTATTTGCTACCATAATGACTCTAGGAAGAAACACTTAAGACTGCAACATATTTTCTAAACAGTATTATATCAAAGCAGTAGCTAAAACAGGTTGTTTCTTCCTAGAGTCACTGAACAAAAAAAATAATTATCTGCTACATTGTTAAGTCCATAAAGAAACTGGACAAAAACATAATAATTATCTGCTACTTTGTTAGATACACTGAAAGATTGAGAGATTATAAATTTTTTGATCCCTCCAATAAATCCTTTATTAAGACAGAAAATGCCAAATTTCTTTATGTTATTGAGTTTGAGGGGGAAGATAAAGTTATAAACATTGTCTTTGAGGATAAATTTATTTAAATTCCAAGTATTGTCATTGACAATGATTAGGAACAAATTCCTGACATTGTTTTAGATACAAATTAGGATTATCAAGAAAATGTTGAAAAAACTTCCTAAATAGCAAACTCAACAATCTCAAGAAGAAGTGTAATTAAAGAAATCCATTCATCGTCTTAAGGAAGTTTTTCGTCAATGGTATCACAAACTTCATCAAGACATTATCTCTATGGTTTTAAGGTAAATTTGGTTGATGATTGTGTATATCGTAAGTTCAGAGGGAGCAAATCTTGGTATTTTATGTTTATAATATCTCTTTTGTATTAAGAATACAAAGACATCGACATTATTGTCAGGTATCCTAGGGTTATTATGAAAGAGATATATCGAAAGAATTTCTTACCAGATCTGGCATGAAAGATTATCTTTCAGGAGATACTCTCATTGCTAAATGAGACAGTTTTTGTTTTAGTCGGTGCCCCAAAATAAGGTTAAAAAGAAAGATATGCAAAAGATCCCCTATGCATTAGTTGTAGGGAGTCTGATGTATCATCACGTATGTACGCATCTAGGTTTAGCGTTGATAGTAAGGATATTTGGTAGATATTTAAGTAACCCTAAAGAGAACAAAAGATTATGTTTTTATGTATCAAAAATCAGATCAGTTAGAGATTATCCGATATTCTTATTTCGATTCTAAGATGGGATATAGCTGCGAAATTTTGTCACTAGGCTGCGAATTATGGATAGTGTCGAAAAACCATTAAAAATATTTTGTGCCAATAAATCAGTTGTGCTATATTTGACAACAACATAAATTTTTTTGGAAGTCTAAAGCACATTGATATCAAATTTCTTGTTGTTAAAGAAGTGTTCAGAGTTGTCGTGTCTATAGAGCATATAAGTACAAACTCCATGATTATAGATCCGTTCATTAAAGGCATAACATATAAGGTATTTCATGAGCATATTGCTCAAATAGGTTTTGTGTTATCTAATAATGTGTTGGTTTAGTGGGAGTTTGTATTATGAATGCTCTTTTATTTAGATGCATCATTTCTGCAGAATAAAGAATATGGTTTATTTTCATCTTAACTCTAAATGTTTGTTTTTCCTACCATTAAGGTTTAACATAAAGTTTGGAGGGTTAAAGTTGATCTCATTAAGGTTAGGTCAGTTGAAAATAGGCATGTCTAAGATCACATTGCATGTAATTTCCATGTTACTCATCCACATTTGATCTATGTTATTAAGTGTATTAGTATGGTGATAATTGTGGTTTAGTCATGACCTTAGTGTGATAAAAGTTGTGGTAATTCCATTACTCGTACATGAGATAGATCAGATTGTTTAAGGAGAAGTCTAAGGATAAATAGCATACAGATACGCGCTTAAAGAATTATGTGATATAATTATTTTAGGAATAATATGTAGCCCAAGTGAGAGATTATTAGAAAATTTATATTTTCTAATTTATGTGGGCAATATATTATAATATTTTAATTATATTTGCTATTTAAATTAATGAACTAATTTTTATTGGTCTAATTAATTTTTAGTTAAGCCCATAGACTACTCAAATAAATGTGGGTCAAATGTATAGATACATTATATGGGCTTGTTAGGATTTTATGGGAACCCTAACTAAACTATATATAAAGTAAATATTAGGGCTATGGTCCCCAATACACCAAAATCAAAATATGACTCCCTTCTCCCCATCTGGAAGAGAACCAAAAATTTCCATCAAGATACTAAGGCGATTTGGTTGAGGAAGACTACATATCCGCTTGATTCGTGTTGTTATTATGATCGATTGTCGTATTCCGCATTTGTTTATCATGGATCCAAGTACGCGGTTTCATTGTTTTAATTTAGATCTTGATGATTTAACATGATGACTTAAGTGATTAAATTACAACATATACATGTGTGTATTTTTATATATATATAAATAAAAAGAGTGTATTTTTAATGGAGATTTAGGATTTGAAAAAAAAAACTTTTTGATCCATATTAGTTATAAAAAAGCTTTGAACCAGTGTCGAAGAAAACCAAATCTGTTTTTTATTGAACCAACTTAAAAAATATCTAATTAAATTGAATTTCTAATTAAAATTATAAAAATGCCCCTAATTCTGTTTAGCTTAACGGATAAATTTAACGAAATGGTAAAAGTGAGACTCGCTAATAGTTCAAGGGTCAAAGTGGCACGTTTTTTAGTTTGGTAGCCAAAGTGATACTAGGCCAGTAGTTTAAGGGCCATTAGGGTAGTTTTAGGGGTGTGCAAAATAACCGAAAAACCGAAAAATCGGCCCGAACCGAACCGAACCGAAACCGACGGTTTTGTTAACTTGCGGTTCATTTTCGGTTTGTTGCTTAAAGAACCGAATGCCATCGGTTCTGTTGGCGGTTCTCAGTCAAGAATACCGGCCAAAAACCGAACCGAACCGAGATATATAAATTACATGGAAGAACCCTAGGTTTTTATTTACATACCACCCCTTTTGTTATCTCCTCTTATTTTTTTTCTTGAGTTAAATGGGTTTTGAGATTAAAATTCTTCATTTCTATTACATCTTATGTTGTGATTTATGAAAATAAGATTTCCATAACAAGTTAAATGGGTTTTGAAAATAAAATTCTTCATCAAAAATCCACTTACGCTAAAATCGAAACCAAACCGAAACCGACACAACCTACCTTGCCCGAAACCGACCGGTTTCTTCCCTTTTCGGTTCTGTCTCGGTTCCTAATTATGAAAAACCGACTTGGTTGGTTTGGTTGCCGGTTCAGCCGCACGGTTCGGTTAACCGAACCGTGCACACCCCTAGGTAGTTTACTCAATTGATTAATATATCTATTGCTTCATCGATATATTTATGGCCAATAACCAAGACTTTTTCTTAAACGTTTAGCAATCGTTTCATGTATGCCTTGCATTTTAAAATGTTGCCTTAGATGGCTTTGAGATTTTTTATGTTCACTAAGATCTCATTAATTATAATTAATAATGCCAGTATATATATATTAGAGAAAATTAGTTAACAGTACTTGGGTTACTGTTTTTTTAGTTTTTAATACCCCAGTTAAAAAGTTATTGTTTTTCATATTTTCTGACGTTTGATGGCTTATTTTCAAATGGACAGTTTTTTATTTTTTACTCTATTGACCTAATTTCCCTTGGAGTAGTTATTCATGTCTTTTGTTTGTTGGCTGGGCTCATAACCATAACAATGTGGTGGCATTCAAATTTTCAAATATTGAAATGGGAGAAATTAGAGCAACAGAAAAGCCTGGCCAAAAAAATGGAAAATAAAATCATAGCAAGTAACAAATCTTGAACCCGAGATCTTCTTAGTTCATACTTTATTTTTATTTTTATATATACTAGTGATGATAGATTCGGTTTGGGAAGGGTTTGAATATGGCACGCCATGTAAATTATCACACTTTTAACCACTTAGGCAAAACCCAGATTTAGACCTTGTTAGTACCTTAAAACCGAGTTATTGTGGAAAAGGTTTCAATGTTTTTTATCCAGATTACTTCTACTCAACTAACATGTTCACCTGCGCTATATGCAAAAGCTAGTTTATGTACGTGTATATTTATATATAAAAATTGATTACAAATTAAAATGGCGAGCAAGGAGGAAGAATAAGTAGCCCACTTGAGCCACAATGGGAATGGAATCGAAACAGCCACGAAGAATGTGGTGGCAGCAAAGAACAGACATGTTTGCTCCAACACTTGTGTTATATTAGCAAAGCTGGCACTGATAAACTTGGCAGTGCAAAGAGACGCAAATGCCAGAGAGACGGCAAGGGAGTGTAGATAAAAACATTATACTCGAAAATAGTTAGGAATGTTGAGTTTGATGAATATTAATGGATTGAGTCACTATTCCAATGGCTGACGCGAAGCAAAATGCAACAATCAATTTATGCCGGTCGAGTTTATACCATAATTAACCAAAAATGCCCGCAATCGATCAATCATCATGTCCACTTGGGTGTGTATTTTTTTTTTAATTAAGTAATTGGGTGCTCGAATTAGTACTAAATAATTTGTGACTATATACACACATATTATAGGCCAGAATGCCGGATGGTTGGTTTAATTAACGTTAGATCCTTCCCCACCTTGTGCAATGGGCTGCTTTTTTGGAAGATGATCAAAATTGTTGTTTAGCTTGAAGCCAAAACAGGGCAAGCATTTATGGGCAAAATTTAGAGTAAAATTTAAAAAGAAACGAAGCAATGAATAATATTATTTAACAGCATTAAGAGTATCTTCTCTAAAGAAAAGAAGAAGATTATCTAGAGTACGTAAAGGATATATAGAAAATGGTGTGGGATCTTAATTGTTTGAGTGATTGTAATGAGAGTTTGATTTTTAGATTAATATGTATCTACACACCAATTTCACATTTTGGCTTTAGGGTGCCAACTTTTAATCCTGATCGATTCATGTTGTTTCGTAGTCGCATTGAATATATACTAGTCAATCAAGTCCAATTATTTTAGTTCATTGTGTTAAATTTTCTTTCTCATCTCTTAATGTTCTAACATATATTCCTAATTTCACTTGAATGAAACATTGTTCTTATATTTAATAACTCCAATAGTTAATACTTTTATGTTCTCTCGTGAGTTATTATTGTTATTAATGGGTATTGTGTAAATAATGCGAGAGAATTTGCTTTGCAAGGGAAAGTTAAGAAAAAATATTTGACTGACATTGTAAATGAAAACACTCTGAAATAATACTAATATATTCTTATGTGATTGAAATAATATACCATCGGTTTTAATCAGTTAAGACAATATAGTACATATATCTCAAATTAAGAAAAAAAAATCATGAAATATCTAAGCAAGGAACAACTCATAAATTGACACATGGTTTAGTGGTACACGTCTTATAACTAATACTAATAACAAAGGAACTTCACTATATTTCGCCAAGTTTCGCATTCACATTCTGCCACGTATCCTTGCGGTTTTCTCTCACGCCTCTTCGCCACGTGGATCTTCTCCCTTTCTCCCCTTCTTTCTCAACGGTTTTACTTTGCCCTTCTATCTGTCATAACCGTTCCCTAATCCCAATTATTCTCTCCGTCTCTCTCTTCTTCTTCTTTAGGCATTCTCTGTTGGCCTATCTCTCTAGAGCAATCAAGGATAAATATATATATTAACAAAAATACTTTTCCTGCACTGTGTGTTTAAGTCTTCAAGGATAAAGAGACTTAATCGGCTTCAAACGTCGTCGATCTCTTCCATGCATGGAAAGATAAGAAACATTCATATCTTCACAGCGATTTAGTTTTTACTCTTTCCTTTTGAACCATAACTTTGAGTCTCCCTATTCTTACTCTCCCCAATTAACCATGTTAGGGCTTTGTAAAATCGCTTAAAACCATTAAACGGTCTCGATTTCATTCTATTTTCTCAGTCGTCTACAAGCAATTGAGGAATTGGTACAAAAGGAGAAATTATCAATCTTCATATCAAAGAGAAAAAACCACAAGTGCCAAAGCTTCTCCTCAACTTTGTCTTTTGATTCCTTTTTAGATCTGTTTTGTGTATACATACATTGTAATTATAGACTTAATGGTATATTTGACGAGCATTAGAATTGCGATTTTATGGTGTGTCTTCTTAATTGTGAATTTCGCATGTAATGTCCATATAATATATATATATATGTTTTATTTCATAAACCATTTTCCGGTGTCAATTATCATTTCGTTTTCTTATCTCCTTTTCTCGATTCCTTGATTTCATAGTCCTAACGCGCTCTACAAAAATTCATTTAAATTCTTTTTCAATTATTCAGGCTCTTTTGCAGGATTCATGACTGGATCTTATCCTCTACTTCCAATTGGTGGGACTATCTTTTAATTTGCCCACTCACATCACGTATTTGATTAAAGGTGTGTACGAATAATTAAATTGGAAAGTTATTATTTTATTATTTTAAGGAATTTCTTGCAAGTTTTTACATGTCTATCTATCACTAAATTTGTATTCATTTAGTAACTAGAAAAAAATATGCATGTGGTTATTATATATATGTTTATACTTCTGACTATGAATGGTGCCTATGGTTTTGATTTCTGTTCAGATCATAGAAATCTAATGCATATGCTTTAACATTATTTACATGAGATGTAAAAATTGTACATGAGAAACACTTCTTTAATTACTTTGCATTAGTTTAAAGTTCTAGAATTACCACGACATAAGTTTTATGCTGTAGATATGAATAAATTGGTTATGTAGGTATCTTCTATTTGATATTAAAGAATGTCTTTTTAGTACCTTATTTGACAATATAAGTACCTTATGTCAAAGAAGCTTAAGAATGTCTTTTCTTATTTATTTGCTGAAATAAATTATAATTATAACTTGAAAATGGTCCCTAATTTTGATCAATTCCTATGAAAAATATGAAGTGTGTAGCTAATAATATAACATTTTGACAAAGAAGAATACATTATTTCAGCATTTTAATCTCTATGCATTTATGCTCATTTTATGACTTGGTGGCTATATGACTACTACATCAAAGAACTGAGATTTTTTTTTGTTTTAATTTTATGCATGTAGGATGGTTACCATACAATCCTATCTTACTTTTGCAGTGTGATTGGAGCTGCACTATCTACAATTTGTACAACTATATATAATGGTAAAGTGTACGTGATAAAAAAATTTGTGGTCGATTACTGATATCATGATGCACAGGTGTTCTTATTTCATTTTTTTTTCAAAGTGTAAGTCAGATTAATACCTAATATCTTGATGCGTAGGTGCTCTTAATTTATTTTTTTCCTTCGCAAAATTTAGAATCCAAACTTTTATGGTCTTGGGTAGTTTGCCTTTTTTTCCTGATTCAGCAAATGTTATAAGCATGCCTGTGGGAGATATCTTTATGCACATATACATGTAACATGCTTTCTACTCATATACATGTAAAATGATTTTTGGAAAAAGTGAAATTAAAAGTTCCATGTTTTATTTTGGAACAAGGACAAAATCGCGGATATTTGCTGGCAAAGGAATGATAGAAGAATAACATCCATTTGTCATTGGATATTTTCTTATATGTCAATTTTGAGTCTTTGACAAACAATGGTAATCGGCTTCAAACGTCGCTGGTCTCTTTCACGCATGGAAAGGTAAAAAGCTGCCGTATCTTTAGAATCGTTTAGTTTTTACTCTTCCCTTTTGTACCCTATTGTTTCTCTAGCTCTCTGCTCTTACCGTACCCAATTAACTGTATTAGACTCTGAAAAACCTGAACTGCTCAAAACCATTAAACACTCTCAATTTCATTTAGTCTTCTCGGTCATCTACAAGCAATCGAGGAATTAGTACAAAAGGAGAAATTATCAATGTTCATATCAAATAGAAAGAGCAGTAGGTGCCATAATTTTCCATTAACTTCGTCTTTTGATTCTTTTCGAGTTCTGTTCTTGTATGCATATATCTTATTTACAGACTTAATGGTGTGTTTCACCGGGATTAGTATTGCGATTTATGATCCATTCCCTTTCCACATTTTCATATACACTCTTTAGTTAGTAGGTTAATTTTCTTTGTCTTAATTTATCCCATTTCCTAAGGAGATATGGTTTATTAGTAGGGATTTTGTTTGTCTTAATTAATTTACCCATTTCCTAAACAGAACTATAAGTTTGTTCTCTTCACTTTTCTCAGTTTCTCCAATATATATACACTTACCCACAATTTGAATGAAGAGGAATTTTTGTTAGGGACGTTGTGTTAGGAACTACAAGTTGAGTTTTTAAGTAAGTTTTTTGAAATACGATATTTGGTAGAATTTGAAAGTACGTTGAAAAGTGAATTTGATTTTTGTTTGAGTTTTTTTCAATCAACTAAAAAATCTCGTAAAAAAAATTCAAAAAATAATCACAATGGATCTTATTTTATAAATCTTGACGAGTATGTTTTAAATATATATTTTTTTATTTAATTTTGATTTTTGAATTTAAAGTTATGTTGTTTAAAAAATTTAGAAAGAGAAAGTAAAGTTAAATTAATTTTGAAAAATGTGAAAGCATAGTTGATTTTGAGTTGAATTTTTAAAATTTGGAGAAAAAAACAAAAATAAAGGATTCTGAATATCTTTTGACATGACTATTAAAAGTGACTAAATAATTGTGCAATAATTTGATCAAGTTTCCATAAATAACTTTTTTATTTTTTAATGATAAGTTGTTGGTTATCATTCCGAAAGCGAGAATTATTGAAGTGTACAAAAATTAAATTTTGGATTATCCATCCTTAAATCACGGGGTATTTTCACAAATTTACACAAAAATGCCTATAAAAAGAATTGGTGAGAGTTTAACCAATTTATAAAACTAGAAATTAGGTAGAAGGGCTTATTATACATTGATTTTTACCAAAAATTCAATGAATAATATTTTTTTGAATGAAGGGCCTATTTTTAATTGGTAATTTGAATAAATGGCCTATTTTTAATTGGTAATTAGTGTAAGAGGCCTATTTTGTTTTATATTTTAAATGAATGTATTTGAATAAATTTAAATATCATTTAATTAATAAAAACATGTTATGTATTACCTAAATTACCCCTTTTTATGAAATTTTCACAAAAAATATGGACTGCAAAGTTCATATTGCAATAAAATATGAACTGCAAAGTTCATATTGCAGTGAAATATGTACTGCAATATGAACTTTGCACTAAAAATATGGACTGCAAAGTTCACATTGCAGTAAAATATGGACTGCAATATGAACTTTGCACTAAAAATATCGACTGCAAAGTTCACATTGCAGTGAAATATGGACTGCAAAGTTCATATTGCAGTGAAATATAGACTGCAAAGTTCATATTGCAGTCCATATTTTAATGCATATTGATATTTTTTTAGTTTATTTTAAGGGTTGGGATGTCATTTTATAATGAAAAAAAAGGACACATGTCATATTATCAATAAAATAAAAAATAGGCCCTTTATTTAAAAAAAAATTATTCCTTGGCCTTAGTGTGAAAATCTTTCTCTAATAAGCCCTTTTTTTTAATTGCCCCTTTATAAAATTTAATATAAAATAGAAAGTAATATATATCTTAACAAATTATCCTTTCTTTTCTAAACTATATTCCATATGTAGCTACTCATTCCTTTTTAATATAATCATACATTGTTTATTAATGAATTATATATATCGAGAATATATAATCCATTAATGTATGTAATATGAATAACTGATAAATCAATGGTAAGTGTAACATGATTCGTTAACAAGTCAATGCAGAGAACAAATGAATGAGGAAATTTTGCCAACGAATTCTAGCTTATCGCTGCTCACTGATCACATGGTATCACTCACCTTCATAAGAGTGGGCATAGTTCAAACAAAGCTTGCTAGGGACAACTTCAAATATTTTTTTCAATGCTAGTTGTTAAGGAAAGGCTAATTTAAATTGTGCAGCTCAAAATTGCATTTTCGAACAAAATTCCACACACGTAAGCACATACAAACAAACACACACACACAAACAAACACACACACACACACTAATTTTCTGTATATATTATTCTTTTGAAAAAAAGGGGAGGCAATTTACTTGAAAACTTGGTAGGATCACCTAAAGAGAGACTGAAGGGATAGCGAGAAGGGGTGGAGGGGATGATGTCCTTGGTTTACCTCTTCATCTGATTTCTTAGAGTTGAGAATCGGTAGGGTAAAATCGAAACCACTCTGAAAATATAAGTTTTGGTTTCACCTATTCAAATTCTAAGAACCGAAAATTAAAAATATCAATTTTTTATGGGTTGGTTTTAGTTTCAGTGTTTCAAAAACTGAAATATTTAATAGAAAATACTAAAGATTAGGAAACTGAAAATACCAAAAATAAGGGTAAAGTATAGATTGACTTAATATTTTATATATTAAACGTGCAATATTTTTTTTTTTATTTTTTTTCACCTTATTATGTGTTATAATTATTATGGGAGGATAATTTTATGCAAGGGCTTTAGTCCAAACCCAATGCACGGACTGTGGGCCTGGATGAAGACCAGATCCATTGGTTGGCCTAAAACAACTTTTGGCCGATGAGACGAGAAATATTTGGTAGCCGGACAATAGGCAGTTCATTATTTATGTAGTTGTGGATAAGAGGTAGCTGAGTTGGAGGATAGACAATGGGAAATAACCAATTTCATTAGTGTGAACAGGGTTATGAACACCTATAACCTTAGAGTAGTGATCAAGTTTACCCTTTATGGTAATTTCCTACCTTATCAAACCCTATCCAAACTGTATAAATAGAACAAGATAAACCCCTAGCAAAGGATGAGCAAATTTACTATTACATAAGAATTCTCTTTGTACTCCCTCTCTCTATTGTATCTTCGACCATCAGAGCTTAGTAAAGAACACTTCCACACACTCAGGGAGGACGTACTGCCGGATTGGGTACAAAAGCCACCGGGGGAACCTAACCACACCAACAAAAACCCATTCTCATTTACTGTTTACTATTACCATTTTTGTTGAATTTGATTGCCAACCTTACTAACTTGGGTTGATTCTATTTTATTTGGGCTTGGTCGGATTTATACCACCCAAAATTGGCGCCGTCTGTGGAAATCAGTGACAGAAAGTAAGTTTTATGGTAATCAGACTCAATTTCTCTCTAGAGTGAATTTTGCAGTATTTTTTAGTTTATTGTTGTTCTTTGCCATCGTACTGTTTTAGTCGTTTTGGTACTAATATTTCTTGAAAAATGGTTCAAACCAGGAGCCATCATTTTGAGGATGTGAATCTAGGTGTAATTCCCCTCGTTAACCCAACTACGAGCCAAACCGTGGCTCATGAGACAAATATAGCTAGATGCCCAAACAAGGGTTTAGACCGTTCCCAAACACACTCTACATCCCCATTTGACACCAATTATGTGGACAAGGGTCCGAAGGCCTCTAGAGAATAGAGTAAGATATCAAAGTTGCAGCAGGAGAAAGAACTATTGTTGCAAATGCTGCGTGAACAAATTACAGTAAATGATGCTCTAGGGCTATATAAGCCAGTGGTCCCAGCCCCAGTCTGAACCAGGACCCACCTTTCCTTAACCAGGGAAGAACGTGTGGAAGATGAAGTGAATTCCCTGTGCCGTAACAAGGGAAAGGCAAAGATGGCCGAAGAGCCACATAAACGTGTTCATGAGGAGCCACATATAAGGGCCCCCAAACAACTTAGGTGCTATACCACCTCTGACACGTCTGCTCGTCGTGGGATTCTTTTCTACTCTTTCAATTTTTTTTTATTCCCATCTTATTTCATTCTCATTGCTAGATTGGGTTCCTTAAGGATCGAAAATTCTTTTGTGGGTTGCTTCGTTCTTGCGATTTTGAAGATATGACTTTTGGAAATTTGCATTCTTTTATCTCATCGTATGCGTTTCATTTTGAAGGAAAACCCTGAAATCTCTTTTGGAGGTGTTCCTGTATGAAACGAAGAAGAAAAAAGTGTCAAAAATTCAGGGGGGAGAAATGTCGCGTGACAATTCAGCATGGGGCCATTTGTCGCGTGACAAAGAGGTCTTTTCTTGCGTGACAAACGCCTCAAGTAAATAAACCCTCTGCTGAGCTCATTCCACCTCATTTTCTCCTTCTCTTTCTCTTTCTCGCTCTCTTCTTCTCTCTTATTCCCCCGCGAAAGCTCTGTCAAATTAAGGTTTATTTGACAATTTTCTTATCTTATACCGATATCATTATGGATCCAGCTCAGGAAGGATAGCCTGATCGGCCGGAGGGTGACCAGGAGGATGTCACCTTCACTTACGCTCACGGCATTTTACGCTGCAGCCCCCACCATGATGATTGGGACATGCTGGATTGGTTTAGCGAGGACGGTGTGGATTGCGGCCGTTCTGTAGTCTACCGGGACGTGACTCGAGCTATCCCGGTTCCGGCTATTCCTTGGCTCTTGATGGAGCCTGTTTCTCACGAGGTCCTTCGGCGACGCTTGATATGTTATTCGTTTCGATCTTTTTACTTTCCTGTCTTGTTGTTTCCCTTACATGTTAAAAATAAGGGTAAAAAACACTAAACCCCCTCCAACTATCACTTTTTTGCACTAAACCCCCCCATCTTTTAAAAGTGACACTAAACCCCCTTAAACTATTAGATGTTATCACTTAACCCCGAAATTACATAAATGCCCTTGTACAAAGTTGGGTAAAAAACACTAAACCACCTCAAATTATCACTTTGTGGCATTAAATCCCCTTGAACTATCACAACTTAACACTTTACCCCCTAATTTATAAAAAGACATTTATTTACAAGGGCATTTATGTAATTTCGGGGGTTAAGTGATAACATCTAATAGTTTAGGGGGGTTTAGTGTCACTTTTAAAAGATTGGGGGGGGGGGGTTAGTGCAAAAAAGTGATAGTTGGAGGGGGTTTAGTGTTTTTTACCCTAAAAATAATTTTAAGTTAGTTCATGTAATTTCCTTGAGATGATATCTGATTTAGGAATTTACATACTTCACCTCTTCATTCCTAGGACAAAGGACTTACAACTATCATAATTTACCTATAATACACTCTAACTCTCATAATTACACCAAAGTACCATCAGGTTTTGAAAATTACATAATTTACTCCCGTAAACCCTATAACTCTTATAATTACACCAAAGTACCCTCAGGTTTTGAAAATCTACATAATTTACTCCCATAAACCTTATAACTCTCATGATTACAACAAAGTACAATTAGGTTTTTTTGAAAATTACATAATTTACCCCTGTAAACCTCATAACTCTTATAATTATATTAAAGTACCCTTAGATTTTGAAATTTACATAATTTGCCCCCGTAAACCCTATAACTCTCATAATTACACCAAAGTACCCTCAGATTTTGAAAATTACATAATTTAACCCTATAAATCCTATAACTCTCATAATTACACCAAAGTATCCTTAGGTTTTAAAAATTACATAATTTACCCCCGTAAACCCTATAACTCTCATAATTACACCAAAGTCCCCTCAAGTTTTAAAAATTACATAATTTACCTTGTAAACCCTATAACTCTCATAATTACACCAAAGTACCCTTAGGTTTTGAAAATGACATAATTTACCCCCGTAAACCCTATAACTATCATAATTACACCAAAGTACCCTCAGGTTTTGAAAATTACATCATTTTCCCTCGTAAACCTTAGAGTAAACAGCCCAAATGGCCACTAAACTTTCGATCTAGTACATTTTGACCATTAAACTTCAAACCGAACCACTTTGGTCACCCAACTTTGGAGTGTGTACCACTTTGACTATTCCGTCCAATTCTTTGGTCATCCAATTTTGGAATAAGTACCACTTTAACCATTTCGTCCAATATGGCTGTTAAATTTAATGCATTATTGTGGTACATAACTTCGTGTAAGGTCATTTTGGTCATATTGCAACAAAATGACATTTTCTTCCTATAATTCTCGCTAAAATGAAACATACACAATATATAAAACATAGCAATATTTTCAACAAATAGAACAACTTGGGCTATTTTATAACCAAAATGATTATAATACGCTTAAATGACTTAAATGAAGTCACGTGCCTTGCACGTTGTTTCACTCCTTTCAATTTAACAATCAAACTAAAGAAAAATGACTAAAATGGCACCCACTATAAAGTTGGATGGCTAAATTGGTTCGTTTTAAAGTTTGATGACCAAAATTGTATTAAATCGAAAGTTTAATGGTCATTTGGGTTGTTTACTCTAAACCTTATAACTCTCATAATTACCGTTATGAATGTCTTAATTACTCGCAAGTGCACGAATCGGTACTTAGTATAGCTTAGGCAAGAGCGAGGTCGAACCCTAGGGACTTGATGGATGGAATGTACGTATCTCTCTCACTAATTCTAATTAATTCCTAATCTAGCTTAAAAATTGATTGGGACGATTTATCAACTATGAATAAAATAATAAACTAATAAAAATACAAATGAAATTATCAATTAATAAAATACTAGGGTGGCGGAGTCATATATTTGCTATCATGTTCCTAGTATTCATGCCCAGCAAACTCTACTCTCTGTCTCGCACTAATTTGGTCTCTCGACTCTATTAGATGCGAAAAATAAGTTCAATTAAGCTCAATTAAATTATAAAATCCAAGTGTAAATTCTTCCACAGCCAAACAAATGTATAAAATTAAAAGACTCGCTATTTCCGTTAAAACACACCCTATATCCGCTCATAACAAATCATAAGGTGAATCCAATAAAAAATAGTGAGAATCTACTTTTATTTTTATCAATTAAAATAGGCATTCAATAGAAAAAATTATTTTTAGCATTAAAACATTAAATTGGTAGAGTCAATTGGCATGAATACGTGAAAGGGAATCAATCAAATATACTCATCCTCAATCCTAGAAAATAACCTAGCCTAGCATGCTTGTAATTAAAACACAACACATAATTAAATAATGCATAAATAAATAAATTAAATACTTAGTTGGTACGCCCTGATAAATTGATGAACAAAATAATAATTCTGAATTAATTATATTGGCACGCAAAGCAAGAACAATACTCTCGGCAATCCCAAAAAAATAGTGCTTGGCAAAAAAAGAAAATAAACAGAAAACTGTCTCGATAAACGTGCAACAAAAAAAGAGCAAAAACAAAAAGATGCGGTCGCCTCCCCTTTGCTGTAATTGCTGGCTTCTATTTATAATGGAGATTGCATGATTGTATTAGGCTTCCTTAGAGAATGGGCATGATTGTGGACTTGGATTGTTGCATGTGTTATGGGCTAAAGTGCTAGATGAGCTTGCTGGGATATATGTGCCACCTCTTTAATTAATTAGATGGGCAAGTGGGCTTGGCCCATTATTAAAAAAACACATCTTCATTAAATTAATATATTCCCGCCTGAATTAATTTTTCAGGGCACTGATCGTACATTAGCCATAACTTTTCAGTCCGAACTCCGATTGACGCAAGGTTTTCGCCCACGCGTAGATAACTCAAAGATCTAGAACTTTTGTATCTGGAATATTCTTAAAATTCCGTACGGATTAATGCCAGAAATTTCTTGAATGCAGGCTTTGCACGTAGCTATTTTTTTCTTAAATTGCAAACTTCTCGATTTAATTCCAAATACCTGAAAAACTCCAAAAACACAGCAAATGTAGTAATATATGCTTTTCAAGATATATATTAGTGCCCTAAATTGTACCAATTTTTTGGCACATCAAATTTCCCCCAACTTATACTTTGCTAGTCCTCGAGCAAAGCAAAAGTCTTAAAATAAATTCTTTTATTAACCCCAAGGTTCTCCCAAGAGGACGAGTGAAGTCTCGTGATGGTTTGCAGTGAATATACCAACAAAATTCGAATGCAACGGTTCTTTCTAAAAATTATTCTCCTTCTTTCACCAATGTATTTAACTCTACAAAGATATCAAAACACCCACAAGTTAATCAATGTGAGACACACACAATATCAAAGTTCTCAAACTAGCAAGATTAATAAGAATATTTCTTTTTCTCTAATCACATTGTGTGTGTGAATTGACAACAACATAACATCATTGATATCTAAGTAAGAAAAATTATCAAATCACATCCCGACTATGCTTTGACTTAACTCCTCACATGGCAAACACTCAACAAATGAAACACTCAAGACTATGGTGTAATTGCTCTTATTACATGTGGGCTAAAACGAGTAAATGTATTCAAATTCAAATACCTCTCACATGTATACATGAAAAACGTTATAAATGAAAGAATAAGAGTCTCATGAACGGATAAATCCCATTAGAAAAGCGAAATGCATAAATGGATCCCCTCCACCACTCTTACCTCAAAACCACATTCCAAAGGATCTTTAGGACTTTTTCGGGTTGTAACGCAAGGCTTTGGGCAAGGGCTAATCAAATGAAGGGGGGGTAAAAAGGGGATTCAAAGATCTAAGAAATACATTGAGATATAAAATTAACACTCCGGCCTAACTTTGACTTCATTCGAGCCTTTTCTTTTGCTTCTTATTTTCCTTTTCCTTTTCACATCTCCTTTATCAAACAAATTTTTCACTTTGACATTTCTAAGGAGATTTCATCACTTTTTTTTCGTGTTTTTTTTCTTTCTTTTACTTTCATTTTTTTTTCTTTTCTTTTTTCTTTTTCTTTTTTTTTTCAAGCTCACTTTTCACTATTGCCTGTACATAAAATAGATAATATCAATATATTCTTAAATAAAATGGTAGGCTATAAATATGGTTTACACTCCTAATGAGAGTAGGGTAAGGACATCGGGTTACCAAAGAAATGCTATAAATAAGGCTCAAAAGGGGTGACTAGCGGAACATATGTAAGGGTAGGATTAGGTTATATTGAGGCTGCCAAAGACTGCTTAAATCACTTTCTAAGGTTTAAAGTTCTTCAATTCAAATAATATCAAGAATCCATAAAAGAATTGCATTTCATGGACGTACCTTTCTAGTGTTCAATCAAAACAAAGGATAATAAAACTATTCAACGAGATACACTTTTCAAAAATTAAGATTTGATGTAAAAACCCTCAAATAGGAAGATTTGCTCAAATACTCACGGGCTACTTAGTCTCCACATTTATGTTCTTCAGGAATTTTTAGTTATGCTCACTTTTCCATCTAGTCATGCATAAGTTGTCACATGTGCTCAAATATAATGATGATTGAAAATCATGAAATTTTTCTTAATAATGATAGTAGGTGAACTAAGTATGCACATATAAAGAATTAAGACGAATGCGACATCGTTATCACACCAACTAGGCAAAGGGAAACTTAATATGAGTCCAAGAACCATTGCATTTCTTTTTTTTTTTTTTTTGAAAAAAGTTTGTTCAATTTATAACAAAGTTGTGCAACATGTGAAGTGCATGAAATGATAAGGAAATTAAATCCCACCCCCAACTAAAATCTTACATTGTCCTCAATGTATAAAAACAAGTAAATAAGAAAGGAAATGATATCACCTGAAAACAAAGGAGCTCAACGAAAAAGATAAACCTGCATTTTGTTAGAAAGAGAACAAAGAAAAGCAAAATAGAAAGTCCAAATATACAATATTATACATAATAATATACATGAATCATAGCCTTAAAAAATCAATCCCGATAAACGGGATCCTCCAGAAGCATAACTTCAACTTCTGGGATTTCTAACTCCAAAAATGGTTTCAAACGATGGCCATTCACTTTAAACACACTACCATCATTGGGATTCTGAATCTCAATGGCCCCATGAGGATAAACTTGTTGGACTATGAAAGGACCAGACCATTTCGATTTCAACTTTCCTGGGACCAGATGTATACGAGAATTATAAAGAAGGACTTTCTGGGTAGGGTGAAAGGATTTCCTAAGAATCTTCTTATCATGCACCCTTTTCATCCTTTCTTTGTACGACTTTGCACAATCATAAGCATCATTCCTTATTTCTTCCAGTTCAGCAATTTGGAGCTTTCTACGAGTTCCTGCATGGTCAACATTAAAATTAAGCTGTCTAACAGCCCAAAAAGCTCTATGCTCTAACTTAACAGGTAGGTGACATGCCTTACCATATACCAAACGGTAGGACGACATTCCAATAGGAGTTTTGTACACAGCATGATATGCCCACAAAGCATCTATCAGTCGGACTGACCAATCCTTCTTATTAGGGTTTACTATATTTTCTAAGATATGCTTGATCTCCTTATTCAAAATTTTAGCCTGTCTACTAGTTTGTGGATGGTACGCAGTCAACACTTTATGAATCATTCCATACTTCTTCATTAGACACTCAAATGGTCTATTGCAAAAGTGCGACCCCCTATCACTAATGATAGCGCGGGGTGTACCAAATCGTGCAAGAATATTATCTTTTAAAAATCGGACCACCACTTTGTGGTCATTTGTTCTACACGCAATAGCCTCGACCCATTTTGACACATAATCAATGGCTACTAAGATATAGAGATTGCCAAAAGAGTTAGGAAAATGTCTCATAAAATCTATACCCCACACATCAAAGATCTTCACTATCAGAATTGGATTAAGGGACATCATACTTCGGTGCGTAAGACCACCTAACTTCTGACATCTCTAACAAGCGACACACTAGGCATATGCATCATGAAACAAGGAAGGCCAATAAAATTCGCATTGTAAAACCTTAGCTGCGGTTTTCTTTCCACTAAAATGTCCTCCACATGGTTGATCATGGCAAAAGGAGAGAACTTGCATTTGATCATCTTCAGGAACACATCTCCTAATTACCTGATCGGGATAATACTTGAAGAGATAGGGATCGTCCCAGCAAAAGTACTTCACATCGAACAAGAATTTGTACTTATCTTGTTTCGACCAATGATTTGGCATTTCACGTGTGACAAGATAGTTGACGATATCTGCATACCAAGGTGATTGGGAAATATGCATAAGATGCTCATCAGGGAATGTCTCAACTATGGGCAATGAATCACCAGAGAATTCAACTATGAGTCTAGAGAGGTGGTATGCTACAACATTCTCAGCTCATTTCTTATCTCTAATATCTAAATCAAACTCTTGTAGTAATAAGACCCACCGAATCAGCCGCGACTTCGTATCTTTCTTAGAAAGTAGATATCTCAAAGAGGCATGATCTGAATAGACAAGGACCTTAGATCCTACGAGATATGACCTAAACTTGTCTAGAGAAAATACGACTGCTAGCAACTCTTTTTATGTGGTGGAGTAATGGAGTTGAGCATTGTTTAAAGTCCTACTTGCATAATAAATCACATAAGGAACTTTATCAATTCTTTGACCTAGAACAGCATCAACTGCATAATCAGAAGCATCACACATGATCTCGAATGGAAGACTCCAGTCAGGGGACCAAATGATGGGTGCGAAGGTCAGAGCAGACTTTAATGTCTCAAAGGCCTTTAGGCATGCTTCATCGAACACAAATGGGGCGTCTTTAGCAAGAAGATTGCATAGAGGTCTAGCAATCTTGCTAAAATCCTTAATAAAATGCCTATAAAAACCAGCATGGCCTAAGAATGAGCGAATCTCTTTAACTGCCCGCAGGGGCAGCAAGTTGGAGATTAAATCTACTTTAGCCTTATCCACTTCAATTCCCTTTTCAGAGATGATATGCCTAAGAACAATTCCTCTTTGTACCATAAAATGGCATTTCTCCCAGTTAAGCACGAGATTTTTCTCTTTGCACCTTTCTAAGACTAGAGCTAGGTGTTCCAAGCATTCCTCAAAAGAAGACCCAAACACGGAAAAATCATATATAAAAACCTCTAAGAATCGCTCTACCATGTCAGAGAAAATAGAGATCATACACCGCTGAAAGGTAGCAGGTGCATTGCATAGCCCGAAGGGCATACGTCGATAAGTGAATGTACCAAAATGGCAAGTGAATGTTGTCTTCTTTTGATCAGATGGATCCAGTGGAATCTGGTTATAACCGGAGTAACCATCCAAAAAGCAATAATAAGCATGGCCGGCTAACCTTTCCAACATTTGGTCAATGTAAGGAAGGGGAAAATGATCCTTCCTAGTCATTGAAAGGTAGACTCAACCTCAGCTGGAATTTGCTCTTCTTCTTCTTCTTTCTCTTCCTCCTTGCTATCTGGCATTCTCACTTTATTGTTAATTACCTTTTCCGACCTAAGTGTGGTGATGGCTTGAACTTCCCTATGTGTTGGTGCATTTGGGGCGTTAAGAGTGGTCCCACTTGAGGAAACACCTTTAGGATTCAGGATTGGTTGACTCGGAAACTTACCATTCTCTCTCTCACCTAATTGACTCGCCATTTGACCCATTTGACTTTCTAACCTAATAATGGCTTGAGTGTTCATGAGGCCGTTATTCCTAACTTTTTGCAAAAGTTAGCTTGAACTCTGATTATTTTGGGTGGTCACTTGGATGAATTGCTTGAGAGTGTCCTCCAAAGATGAAAATTGCTGTGGAGTGACATGGGGTGATGGAGCAGGTGGAGCAGGTTGGAATGATGTATAAGAATTAATAGGAGGACGAAAACCAGGAGGTGGCTGCTGTCGTGGAACACTAGCTGATGGGGAACCCATATTAGGTATGGATTGAGCTTGTGTCCACGAAAAATTTGGGTGATTTCTCCAACCTGGATTGTATGTCTCTGTGAATGGGCTATTGAATTGCTTTTTGTATTCATTCATCGCATTTACTTGTTGTGGCATGAATTCAAAGAATCCTACCATAGAGGGGCAAGTTTGCGACGCATGTATAGGGCTAGCACACACATAACATCCTTCGGCTTGAATTTGATTAACAGAATTGCTATCTAATAGCAGAGTTAACGCTTTAAGTTTTTTTTGAGAGACTATCTAACTGCCCTCTAGTCTCTACACTTTCAGATAGCTCATAGATGCCCTCTTTCTTGACTTCATTCTTAACTTGAGTTGATGAATTTCTATGAGAAGAGAAATCCCATTGCTGAGAGCTCTCGGAGAGGTTCTCAAGGAAATTATAAGCCTCATCTTCTGTGAGCCTAAGGAAAGTACTACTGTTCATTGACTCAATCATATTTTGATTGGTTTGACCCAACCCATTGTAAAAGAACTGAACTAGTCTCTATTTTTCAAAACCACGGTGGGGACATCTCAAAAGTAGGTCCTTAAATCTTTCCCAAGATTCGTAAAATTTTTCATGATCCTCTTGACAAAAATTAGATATCTGCCTTCAAAGTTCTTTTGTGTTGGACATGGGACAAAATTTAGTTAAAAATTTAAAAACTAAAGTCTCCCAACCAGTGATGGACCTAGAGGGTAGTGAATTGACCCACACTTTTGCTTTCCCTTTCAGGGAGAAAGGAAATAAACATAAGCGAACAGAATCATCAAAAAAATTTTAAAACTTGAAAGTCGCACAGATTTCTAGAAAATCCTTAATATGGAAGTAAGGATCTTCTTGATCTATGAAAATTAGGAAGAAGTTGCATTACTTGCGGTTTAAGCTCGAAATGGTTTGCAGTAGTGGCAGGTAAAACAATGCATGATGGTGGGTTGGTAGTGATAGGAGAGAAAAGCTCCTTCAAAGTTTTTGCCTCTTCTTGTTCATCCGCCATCGTTCCTTCCTTAAACAAAGGATTGAGTTCTAAGTTCTCTATCTTATTCAATCTCTTAACACCATTCTTCCTAACAATGCTCATGCACTACTTTACTCCTAAGATTTTATTTTTTTTATTTTTTTTTAAGGGAACTAGTAGAAGGAAATAATAGAAATTAGTGAGAAGGTGGAAAAATGAATTTTTAAGTCTCTGGTAACGGCGCCAAAAACTTGTTGTGAATGTTTTAATTACGCGCAAGTGCACGAATCGGTACTTAGTATAGCCTAGGTAAGAGCGAGGTCGAACCTTATTGACTTGATGGATGGAATGTACGTATCTCTCTTACTAATTTTAATTAATTCCTACTCTAGCTTAAAAATTGTTTGGGATAATTTATCAATTACAAAAAAAATAATAAACTAATAAAAATACAAATGAAATTATCAATTAATAAAATACTAGGGTGGCGGGGTCATATATTTGCTATCATGTTCCTAGTATTCATGCCCAGCAAACTCTACTCTCTGTCTCGCACTAACTTGGTTTCTCGACTCTATTAGATGCAAAAAATAAATTCAATTAAGCGCAATTAAAATATAAAATTCAAGTGTAAATTCTTCCACAGCCAAACAAATATATAAAATTAAAACACTCGCTATATCCGTCAAAACACACCCTATATCTGCTCTTAACAAATCATAAGGTGAATCCAACAAAAAATAGTGATAATCTAATTTTATTTTTATCAATTAAAATAGACATTCAATAGGAAAAATTATTTTTAGCATTAAAGCATTAAATTAGTAGAGTCAATTGGCATGAATACGTGCAAGGGAATCAATCAAATATACTCATCGTCAACCTTATAAAATAACCTAGCCTAGCATGCTTGTAATTAAAACACAACACATAATTAAATAATGCATAAATAAATAAATTAAATACTTAGTTGGTACGGGGAGATAAATTGATGAACAAAATAATAATTCTGAATTAATTATATTGGCACGCAAAGCAAGAACAATACTCTCGGCAATCCCAAAAAAAACAGTGCTCGGCAAAAAAAGAAAAGAAACAAAAAACTGTCTCAACAAACATGCAACAGAAAAGAGCAAAAACAAAAAGATGCGCCCCCCCCCCTCTGCTGCAGCTGCTGGCTTCTATTTATAATGGAGATTGCATGATTGTATTAGGCTTCCTTGGAGAATGGGCTTTGATGGAATTAATTTGAGCATGGCTTGTGGACTTGGATTGTTGCATGTGTTATGGGCTAAAGTGCTAGATGAGCTTGCTGGGATATATGTGCCAGCTCTTTAATTAATTAGATGGGCAAGTGGGCTTGGCCCATTATTAAAAAAACAAATCTTCATTAAATTAATATATTCCCGCTGTAATTAATTTTTCAGCGCATTGATCGTACATTAGCCATAACTTTGCACTCCGGACTCCGATTGACGCAAGGTTTTCGCCCACGCGTAGATAACTCAAAGATCTAGAACTTTTGTCTTCTGGAATTTTCTTCAAATTTCATACGGATTAATGCCAGAAATTTCTTGAATACAGGCCTTGCGCGCAACTATTTTTTCCTTCAATTGCAAACTTCTCGATTTAATTCCAAATACCTGAAAAACTCCAAAAACACAACAAATGTAGTAATATATGCTCTTCAAGATATATATTAGTGCCCTAAATTGTACCAATTTCTTGGTACATCAAATTCCTCCCAACTTATACTTTATTAGTCCTCGAGCAAAGCAAAAGTCTTAAAATAAATTCTTTTATTAACCCCAAGGTTCCCCCAAGAGGACGAGTGAAGTCTCGTGATGGTTTGCAGTGAATATACCAACAAAATTCGAATGCAACGGTTCTTTCTAAGAATTATTCTCCTTATTTCACCAATGTATTTAACTCAACAAAGACATCAAAACACCCACAAGCTAATCAATGTGAGACACACACAATTTCAAAGTTCTCAAACTAACAAGATTAATAAGAATATTTTTTTTCTCTCCAATCACAATGTGTGTGTGAATTGACAGCAACATAACATCATTGATATCTAAGTAAAAATTATCAAATCCAATCCAGACTATGCTTTGACTCAACTCCTCAAATTATTCCACGCGTAGCTAACTCAAAGATTTAGAACTTTTGTCTACTGGAATTTTCTTCAAATTATGTACGGATTAATGCCAGAAATTTCTTGAATATAGGCCTTGCGCGCAGCCATTTTTTCCTTCAATTGCAAAATTCTCGATTTAATTCCAAATACCTGAGAAGCTCCAAAAACACAATAAATATAGTAATATATGCTCTTCAAGATATATATTACTGCCCTAAATTGTACCAATTTCTTGTCATATAAATTACACAAAAGTACCGTCAGATTTTGAAATTTACATAATTTATCCCTATAAACCTTTAACTCTCATAATTACTCATATACGTATATATCTGTTTGCTGTCTGCAGTGGGTTGGCCAAGGTTGGGGTTCTCCTAACATCATTTATGCTGAGTGGCGATAGGCATCAGCCCCTGTACAAGAGTTGCTCTTCGTGACTCCTTTCGGTTCCTTTTTAAACGCATTGCCAGAGCGGGTTGCGGTTGTCTTGGTGACGGCATTGGCCTCTCATTGGTGGGACACTATGCATACCTTCCAGTAGAGCTGGGGGGAGATGACGATGACGCCACTAGATCTGTTTTCTTTGACTGGGATACCCTTGGGGGGTGTCTCTATTTAGATTGATGTCCCTTTATGCCTAACCCCTGAGGGTATAGTAGATGCTCTGGGGTGGTTTCCAGAGAGATGGAGTTTAGGAGATACGATCCCTCACACCGTCTTATAGCTCGCTTGGCGTCAGAGCGGGATCGAGTTACTGCAGCTAGAGGGCACATGACCAGGTAGGCGGCTCTTCAGTATGCGCGGATCCTTTTGTCGATGACTTTTCATGATCTGTTTGAGGCCCGCAAAGGAGACACAGCCCATCTCTGGTGGCTTCCATATATCAGGGATTTTAGCGCCCTATTTGACTATGACTAGGGCGGCTTTATCTTGGCCGTTCTTTACGACGCTATGGACTATGTTTCGCATCATTTAGCTCTTAACCTTAAGGGCTTTTCTTTATTGTGGGAGGTATGATTCTCTTATATTCTCTGTTCTTCTTTATACTAATATTTCTTCTGATAATTCTTCACTAATATCTCTATGTCTTTCCCTTTCTCAGAGTTGGTTCATGGCTTACACCTGCCGGGGTCTTGCTCAGATGGATCTCCTTGTGGCGAACGAGGATCAGTTCCCACTTCTCCGCTGGTTTGTAGCAGGGAACTATCGGGCCCCTTATGTGAATTAGACTCAGGAGACTGGTGATGCTGCAGTTTCTGACCTGTTGGAGGAGCATGTAAGTATTTAAAATAAATAAATAAACAAACAAATAAATGAATGACTAAAATGCGAAAATAAAATTCTTCTCTATTTTTTCTTTTTCAGATTGAGTGGGCCCCGTGGGGGTGACTTGGGCTTGTATTTCGGATATGCCCGTGCTTTCACTACTTTGAGGATGAGTACGACCTGCTATTTTATCTTGGCGAGCGGGTCATTCGCCAGCATTCCCTTGTCCAATGGCCACGGGTTCCGGTGTTCCCACCAGTTTTAATGAAGCGGACCTACGAGATTGATCCAGTGACGGTGCTATCTTTGGTGGATGGACTTGACTTTATACCGTTCACTGAGGAGGGTGATTATACTGCTTTCATTATTTGTTACTTTATGAGGGAGCTGAAGGGGACTCGGGGTCGGGTCTTCTATGATTGATACAGGGCGTTGGGGGGGGATCCTAACTATATTCGGGGACAACTGCACCTGTCGAGGACAGTCCCATGCTATCTGCCACCGGTCCCCAACCAGAGGGACAATTTATTAGATTCGAATGACGAGGATCCTGGTGGTGAGAGGGTTGCTCCTCCAGCTACGGGTGGTGAAGTTGTTGGACCGAAGGAGGGAGGTGGTGTTCAGACGGGGTGAGACTCTTGGGTTGCGTTTTGGGGCGCCGACTACAGACGGCTCCAAGTGCTACTACTGAGGGTGTCCAGGTTTCCACTAGTCCCACTATATATATGGGGACTATCTTCGAGGAGGCGGAGTTTGCTGAGAGGTCTTGGGGGCCGGCTAATCTCGGATCAGGTTTTGATTACAACCAGTTTGAGCGGATGCCTCTTGCTGGTGTGACTACCCTTTTGAGTGGGGTCCAACCTTTGAGGGAGACTTCCGTGGTGGACCCCCTAGGTGTATGAAAATTCACGATGTTGACCCCTGTATCCCCTGCTACCATGGGTCCTCCAGCTCCTACCTGTGAGGGGGTGGTTCTTCCTCTGTTACAGCCCTGGTGGGTCCTTCAATTCTAGTGGTGACCATACCGCCCTTGCCTCAGGACATTGACTACATTGGCGCAGGCCTTCGCCTTTATACCTTCCCAGAGTTCCCTCTCCCAGACGATATTTTCAACTATTTGGGGGACGTACTGGTGATGAGGTAGACCCTCTCATTCCTTCTTTTCTTTTTTTTATTTCTCTCTGCCTATATTCCCTTTGACTGTGCTAATCTTTTTTCTCTTTTGTATGTCCTTGCAGTTGGTGTATGTTCGGGTAGCGAATTTGAAGGCTCTTCACGCACATTATCTATACAACTGGAACTTGCTCCAGTTTTCCAGTTGGGATCCTCCATCATATGCTAGCGATTACCGGGGGGCAGTGGAGCCTTCTTTACGTGCAGATGACCCCACCATTTCCTCCCGTTCGAGGTCAGTGTCCCGGTGGAACGATAGTTGAGCTTCTAGGCATTCTCGATCTTTGGTGATTCAGACCTCGACTTTTACTCAGACTGCAGGTGTTACCCCAGCCCTTTGAGCTATAGCGTTTTCCCAGGCGACTCCTATAGTAGACCCGGTTCAAGAGGCCTCTGGCGATAGTGAGAGCGTGTCGAAGCGCGCTCGAGTAGATTAGCTTCTTTTTCCTACATAACTTTTAGGAACTTTTGAACAAAATGTTAGATGATTAATTCTTATTATTTTAGAAAACTGTTTTTGTAGTTTTACGTTGGATAGAATCATTTATTTATTAAGAAATGTCTTTCTTTGTGTGTTTGTGATGTGCATGTACACTTTATATTAATTAATTTAAATTTTTTTTTGTTTTGAGAAGAGCATACATTGTTTGAAAGAGTCCTAAGGTTTTTGCAAAAAGGGCGTAGTGAGTATATAAAACACATATGATGATGTAGACCCTCTCGTTCCTTTTTTTTTTGTATTTCTCTCTGCTTATATTCCCTTTGACTGTGCTAATTTTTTTTATCTTTTGTATGTCCTTACAGTTGGAGAGTGTTCGGGCTGCGAATTTGAGGGCTCTTCACGCACATTATTTATACAATTGGAACTTGCTCCAGTTTTTTGATTGGGATCCTGCCTCATATGCTAGCGATTATCGGGGGGGGGGGGGCAGTGGAGGCTTCTTTACGTGCGAATGATCCCATCATTTCCTCCCGTTCGAGGTCAGTGTCCCGGAGGAACGATAGTTGAGCTTCTAGGCATTCTTGATCTTTGGTGATTCAACCCTCGACTTCTATTCAGACTGCAGGTGTTACCCTAGCCTCTTAAGTTGCAGAGTTTTCCCAGGCGGCTTCTATAGTAGACCCGGTTCAAGAGGCCTCTGGTGATAGTGAAAGCGTGTCGAAGCGCGCTCGAGTAGATTAACCTCTTTTTCCTGCATAGCTTTTAGGAACGTTTGAACAAAATGTTAAATGATTAATTCTTATTTTTTTAGAAAACTGTTTTTGTAGTTTTACGTTGGATAGAATCATTTATTTATTAAGAAATGTATTTCTCTGTGTGTTTCTGATGTGCATATATACTTTATATTAATTAATTTAAAATTTTATTTGTTTTGAGAAGAGCGTACATTGTTTGAAAGAGTCCTAAGGTTTTTGCGAAAAGGGCGTAGTGAGTATATAAAACACATATGATGAGGTAGACCATCTCGTTCCTTCTTTTCTTTTTTGTATTTCTCTCTGCCTATATTCCCTTTGACTATGGTAATCTTTTTTATCTTTTGTATGTCCTTACAGTTGGTGAGTATTCGGGCTGCGAATTTGAGGGTTCTTCACGCACATTATCTATACAACTGGAACTTGCTCCATTTTTTTGATTGGGATCCTCCCTCATATGCTAGCGATTACCGGGGGGCAGTGGAGGCTTCTTTACGTGCGAATGATCCCATCATTTCCTCCAGTTCGAGGTCAGTGTCCCGGAGTAACGATAGTTGAGCTTCTAGGCATTCTCGATCTTTGGTGATTCAGCCCTCGACTTCTACACAAACTGCAAGTGTTACCCCAACCCCTTAAGTTGTAAAGTTTTCCCAGGTGGCTCCTATAGTAGACCCGGTTCAAGAGGCCTCTGGCGATAGTGAGAGCGTGTCGAAGCGCGCTCGAGTAGATTAGCTTCTTTTTCTTGCATAGCTTTTAGGAACTTTTGAACAAAATGTTAGATGATGAATTCTTATTTTTTTAGAAAACTGTTTTTGTAGTTTGACGTTGGATAGAATCATTTATTTATTAAGAAATGTCTTTCTCTGTGTGTTTGTGATGTGCATATATACTTTATATTAATTAATTTAAAATTTTGTTTGTTTTGAGAAGAGCGTACATTGTTTGAAAGAGTCCTAAGGTTTCTGCAAAAAAGGGTGTAGTGAGTATATAAAACACATACGGAAGTACTTCTTTTAGCAAAAGGTAAAAAAAGTGAGTTTTACATGGTTTGTCGTGCGAAAAAACCTCTTAGATAACTGTTTGTCGCACGACAAACAGGTACAACTCACTTCTTCTTATAAATACTCCATGTTCCTTCCTTCATTCTCACACCATTCTCTTATATTTTTGCCTTTTTAGTATGAAAATGTCTTTTTTCTGTTCACAAACTGACTTTCTATTTATCAAAGCATGGGATGCCTTAGTATCTTCGAAAAATGGTCTAAACTTTGGCATCTTCAGCCCCTTGGTGGTGTGGGGTTTCTGTCCTGTAGACTTCTCTTTTCTTTTAGGTGCTTTGGCTTTTTGGCACTCGAAAGAACACATCTTCCGCTTTGGTCTAGACGAGCTCTATCAGACTTTTGAGGAGTTTTTGTGGCTTTCACATTTCGATATGCAGTTACCCATGGTTGATCTGATTGAGGATGTTAGTCCTCGGGACATGCTCATTGCTTTGTTACCCATTCTTCAGGCGGCATGTGATCGTTTTATTAGCGAGAATTTTCTGGATCTTAATTAGATAGTCAACTTCTTTCATAGTTATGAGGATGATCCCTCCTTCAGTTCTAGTCGTATTGCCGCGGCTCTGATCTGTCTGGTTTCGGACATGCTGTTGGTCACGGACTCTACTCTGGTCGATCCTATGATTCTTAGTCTAATTCACGAAGCCTAAAATGGGGAAACTATAGTGCCCATTATCTTTGCTGAGACTCTGAATGGCCTGGATGATCTTAAGAGGGGTTCCTCGACATTTTTAAGGGGAGTCCGCATTTGTTGTACATGTGGTTGTTGGAGTGCTTTCGATCAGTGGGGTTCAATGTGGTTCGGTTGGATAATTTGATACATTTTTTTCGTCGTCCCCTTTTTAATGCTCTGACCATGTCTTCTTTTGACTGGACTGTGTGATTTTTTGAGAACTTTTGTACAATCTAATGGCATATTTCGTGGTGGAAGCTTAGATAGATGGTGGTTGGCGTGGGTGGGCAGAATTATGTTTGACTCAGAGGTCTCTGGTGCACCTCATTCTTTCTTCCTGGGCGTCTTATGTGACAATTCAACATTCCCCATAATATCCTTCTTGGTTTGAACAATTTTTCTTCTAAGCTTAAGTTTATTACTCCGAATGTTTCTCTATTTATGGAGCGGTTGTGGCGCGACTGTTTGACCCGATAGTTTAACCATAATCAATTTGGCATATCTCGACCTCTTTTGGTAGACATTATCCACTATCGTTGGCAGTCTTTGAAAGAAGAACTAGTTGATGACCCTTTTCAAATGAAGTGGTTTCGATTTATGGATGTCGAGCCTAAGGATAACATTATCTTAGCGTACCAGAGCTTGGATGAGGCTCGAATTGATTTGGCTACTGAGGACCCTGCTTGGCCAACCCCTAGGACTTAGATTTTTCTGTATCTTGTATTTAGTAGCTTTTTTTTTTACCTTCGATGTTCTAAACCACCATTTGAATAATATATAAGAAATTGTTTGCCCTTTGAATGAAAAGTTTTTTATTACTCCCTCCGTCCCAATTTAATTGTCACACTTTGAAAAACTAAAAATCAAGGAGGCATAATGATCACTCCAATAGAAAATACTTATTTCCAAAAATGTCCTTTACTTTCTTCTCATAAAAAGGGTGGCAGGGCTCAAAATAAAAAATGTGTGGGGTGCTTAAAGGGTAATATTGAAAATAAAAAAATTGTTATAATTAATGACATACTAAATGTGAAAAGTGGACAACTATTTTGGGACATCTATAAATGAAATAGTGGACAGTTAAATTAGGACGGAGGGAGTATAATGATTAAACCAGACCTGAAGTCACTTCTCAGGTTGCTTACGTTCCCCGTTTGATTTTCAAAAACACAAGTTGAGTTGGGGCTTAGGTTTACGTAGTTCTTAGTTATACATGGCGTATCCTACTGATAATATTTTTTCAGACGATCTATGTTGACGGGTGAATGAAGTAACTGTCCATCTAGGTCTGCTAGTATTGCAGCTCCTCCTGTGTTGATTTCTTTGACAATATACGGCACAGTCCACTTTTTTCCAAACTTTTCCTTTAGATCTCTGGCGGGTTCTCGAATCTCTTTTAGCACGATGTCATTCACGCTAATTCTCCTGGTCTTTATTCTTTGGTTGAAGGCTCGAGCAATTCTATTATGATATCCCTAATGGTGACATGAGGCTTTAGTCACTTTTCGTCTAGCAAGGCTAACTATTGTACCGGGCTTGGACCCATTCGACTTCATTGATCTGATTCTCTAAAACTACTCCGAGAGAAGGGATTTTCAGCTCTACTGGGAGGACAACTTCCATCCCGTAGGTGAGAGAGAATGGGGTAGCTCATGTGGAAACTCTTTCAGTAGTGCGGAAGCCCTATAGTGCATATGGAAGCTTCTCTGGCCAGTCCCGACATGTGTCGGTCATCTTGCTTAAGATATTCTTCAAATTCTTGTTGGCGGCTTCAACAGCCCCATTTGTCTGCGGCCGATATGGAGAAGATTTGTGCCTGGTAATGCCTTATTCCCCCATGACTGTGTTAGCCTCCCCTTCAAAGTGGGTGCCATTGTTAGGGATTATCTCATGTGGGACTCCATAACTGCAAATGATGTTCTTTTGATTGAACCGAGCTACCTTTTAGCGTCTAGAACTTTATAGGATTCTGCTTATACCCATTTGGTAAAATAATATATGGCTACCAAGATGAACTCGTGGCCATTACTTGCTTTGGGTGATACTTTCCCAATGATGTCGATTCCCCAAGTCGCAAAAGGCCAGGAGCGGTCATTTTGTAGAGCTCTTTTGGAGGGAGTTTCTGATATTTGGCATAGATTTAGCACTTATGGCAGTGAGGCACATGGTCATTGCAATCGCTTTGTAGCTTGGACTAATAGTATCCCTGTCCGATGATTTTATGACCTAGCGTATGGACGCTCATGTGGGGTCCGCAGTCTCCACCATGTATTTGATCCATCATTTTAACAGATTCCTCTTCTGTGAGACATTGGAGATGAGTCCTATCATAACTCTTTTTGTATAACCTTTCAGCGCATAGTATGAACCTTGACGCAAGCCTTCAGAGTGTAACGTGCTTCTGTTTAAATATTTGTTTGGGGTATCTATTATTTTTCAGCAAATCCTAAATATCATAAAACCAGGTGGATGAGTTTACGGTTTATTCATTTCCAAACTCGATGGGCATGCAGTAAGCCGGGCTAGGTCTTTTTTCTACTATTAGGGTAATCTCCTCCATCCCCTCCGGGATGTCAATTATTGATGCTAACATGGCAAGTGCTTCGGCGAAACTGTTTTGTGACCGTGGAATATAGTAAAATTCTGAGTGCTCGAATTTATTTGCAGTATCTTCCAATCTAGTGAGGTAAGGGACCAACTTTTCATCCCTGATCTTCCTTTCTTTCAGAATCTAGTGTACTACCAATGCTGAATCCCCGAAAACTTTTATTCTCTTTATTCCCTTTTGAAATGCAAATTTTAACCCAACTATGCAAGCTTCGTATTCGGCCATGTTGTTGGTGCATGAGAAATCTAGGCGGTAAAAAATGGGTGAGTGGGTCTGATTCGGGGAGACTAGCAAGATACCTATTCCATTCCCGTTACGATTAGCTGTTCCATCAAAATACATTTTATAGTCTTCATCTGCCTCGAGGTTCATGATGGCTTCATCTGGAAATTTGGCTTCTTCTACCATGTCGCCAAGCATTGGGTTATCAACTAGATAATTGGCGATGATTTTTCCCTTTACTAACTTTTGGGTCATGTACGTGATGTCGAACTCAGAGAGCAGAAACAACAATTTTGCTATACGATTTGACAAAGTCGATTTTTCAAACAGATACTTTAGCATGTTAATACATGATACTAGGATGACTGAAAATCTCAGCATGTAATGACAAAGTTTTTGTGTTACCTAGACGAGAGTAGTACAAAATTTTTCCAACTGTGTGTAGTTCAACTCGAATGGTGACAGTTTCTTGCTTATATAGCAAATAGCTTGTTCTTTCCAGGTAGCGGCCAGGTGTTGAGCCAACATGGATCATGTAGCTGCATTCATGACTATAAGGTACATTATTAATGGTAATCTTGGTTGGGGTGGTGCCAGTACCGGAGGATTAGAGAGGTAGCTTTTGATTTTATCGAACGCTTCTTGACACTGTTCGTCCCATTCTCCTGGTAATGATTTCCTCAAGAGCTTGAAGATGGGTTCACATATTTGGGTAAGCTAGGAGATGAATCTGCTGATGTACTATAGGTTACCTAAAAACCCCCGGACTTCTCTCTCAGGCCAGGCTCGGGCATCTCTTGGATCGTTTTAACCTTGGCTGGGTTTACCTCGATACCTTTCTTGTTAACAACGTAACCGAACAATGTTTCCTTTGTTACACCGAACACATTTCGAGGGATTGAGTCTCATCTGATATTGTGGAGTCTGCTAAAGAAATTTGAAGGGCCAGGATGTGGCCTTCTCTTTCTTTCGACTTGATGATCATGTCGTCTACATATACCTCGACTTCCTTGTGAATCATGTTGTGAAATATGGCCATAGCGGCTCTTTGATAAGTGGCCGCGGCGTTCTTCAGGCCAAACGGCATAACCGTGTAACAGTAGGTCCCCCAAGGAGTGATAAAAGTCGTATTTTCTTGTGGTCTGGATGCATCTTGATCTAGTTGTATCTCACTAACCCATCTACGAATGATTTTAGGGCATGATTGGTTGTATTGTCAACTATCAAATCAATGTTGGGCAAAGGAAAATCATTTTTTGGACAGGCTCGATTGAGGTTCCAATAGTCTACACACATACGTACTTTTCCGTTTGCCTTTGGGACTGGTATAATGTTAGCTAGCCAAGTAGGGTAATCAACCACTCACAAAAGCCCTACATTTAATTGTTTCTAAACTTTTCTTTGACTTTCAAAGACCACTCGGGCGTAAGTTTTCTTAACTTCTACTTGAAGGGTCAGAATTCGGGTCCGGTGTGGACCTCAGCATAACTATTTCGCAATTAAGTCCAGGCATATCGGCGTAGGACCAGGCAAAAACATCCACGTTCTCTCTAAGAGTTTGTGTGAATTCTTCCTTTTTTGCTTTGGTTAAGTTAGCCCCAATACGGACTTCTTTTTTCTCTTCTTTAGCCCCTAGGTTGATTGTCAGAGTATCCTCTTCATCACTCTATCGTGTGCCATTCTTTTTCGGGTGCTCATTCATACTTTATATATGGACTGAGGCGATCATTAAATTCACAACATCAGAGTACTGAAAAGTTAGATCTTTTTCATTAATTACATTACATACAGTACAATTTCAAATAGTACATCGAGGAGTGACTCCTCCCTAGCTTTCTTCCTATTCTTTTTCCTATTGCTACCTTTTACAATTTCGCTCTTTCCCCCCCATGCCTATTTTCTGGGTCTGCGCGAATTAAGTATATCGGGTCGTCTTCGAGTATCTCCCCTTCAATTGCTATGATGTTGAACAGGTTCCCGATCGATTATTCACTGCTTGTGCTCTTTTTTTTTTGTCTTTACTCCCTTTTCCCGAGGTCTTTGGCCCAATAGTTAGCTTGGTGGAAAGGAGTGTATAATCCTCCCTCTTGTGATATAGATCATCTTCATAGAAAATCTCCCACCCAGGCATGCGTGTCCATCTTTGTTTCTCCAAGGTTCTTAAAAATTGTAAAAGGGAAAATCCTCTCCTTTTTGATGAAGAAACCGTTAAGTGAACTGAAGCTTGAAAATTAGTGTTCTCGGCTGTGACGCCCCGAAATCCCGTTTAGAGGATTTCGGGGCGTCACAAGTTGAACTGAATATGTATATTGTATTGTTATGTATTTATATTGATGTCAAGTTATTATGAGATTGAGACCTCAATAGAGGCACTGCTGTGTACCAGGGTGAATTTTTATATGATAAGGAATTGAAGATGTGGAGATATTATTTTAGCTAAACTTGTGTTGTTGACAGGAAATGATTTATTGAAAGTACAAACTCCACATGCCAAAATTTTCCAAAATGTATGGTTTTAATCGATATCTCAACTATATAAATTCTAAGTTTTACACCTGATCACCCGTCGTCGCGTACGACTCCGTGGCTAACCGGGTCCCGGAGGTGAAATCCTCTAAACGGGATTTCGGGGCGTCACATCGGCCCTTACCCTTATAGTCGTCTTCTTCTGTGTGCTGATACCCTAACCTTTCTTTCTCGCTCCTTACCACATGCTCCAAGACTTTGAGGAGGCCATGTTGTCCCATACTCAGACTGGTTTCAGGTAGATATCTCATAATTCTCAGCATGTTCATGATCTTTGTACTAAGGCTTGGGACATTATTCGGGGGTAGATATTATATCCTCTTAGTAGTGAGTGCTTGCACCTAAGGCTCATAAGAAAAGCCTTTCAGCTGTATGCTTTGGCTAAAGATCCCCAATATCGCCAGCTCAAGGTCAGATAAAGTCTTTTCAGGATCTCCTTGTATGGTAATTATTTCCTCCCGGAAAGAAATTTTGATCTTTTGATGAAATGAAGAAAGAAGTGCCCCGATGTCATGTAGCCAAGCCTTGCCTAGCAAAAATTTAAAACTGGACGGTATGTCAATAATTTGAAAATTAGCTGGGAAGTTTCCAGGACCAACTAAAAAATCGAGCCTCAAGGATCCTAACACAACCTTTCTTGTATTATCATAAGCTTTGACTGTCACCGTAAATGGAGAGAGCTCTGCTTTTGTGATGCCCAAGCATTTGGCGATTTTGAGGGGGCATACGTTAATGGTGGATCCGTTATCAGTGAGTGAGCACTTGAGGAATGACCTTTTCCCGGGTTCGGACCGTGATATGCAACGCCAGACTGTGTTTTCTCCGTAAGGGTGACAAGGCCTCATCAGAAAAGGATAAACTCCTTTGTACATAAAGTGATCCAATCATGCTCGGTATTTGTTCGGGAGTGGAGTCAGGAGATATAACTACTTCGTCCAGCATTTTGATAAAAGCAGTTCGATTGGGTTTAGAGGTAACTAGGAGTCCCCAAATGGTAATATGAGCTTGAGTCTTCTTTAATTGTTTCAAGACCCGATCATCCCTAAAGAATATGTTTTTCTATCTCAACCGGTGGTGGATGATAAACCCTCTTGACCGGTTGATCTGTTGGACCTATGAAGCTGCTAGATTTGGGTTGGCTGGTTGATTTGTTCCTACGAACCAACTGAAGGTAGTGGGGGAGGTCTCTGTCATATAGATTATCCCTCCTTGTTTGAATTTTTCAGACCTCGGGTTTTCGTGGTTGTTTTACTTCGCTTTGAAACCATCCCAACCCAGATTTTCCAGGATTAGTCGTAAATATGAGTGGTTGCGGCATTCTTTGGTTCGTCTTTTTAAGGCCGTGTTCGGGTATGAAGTTCATCTTTGCCATCCACTAGTCAATGATCGGATTAAGGCCTGGTGCCTCTTGGGTTGTACTCGGGAACTTGGTTATCGAATTCTTCTTTGGATTTCTTTCTTACATATAGACGGTTGTAGTTTGGTTGGTGATACTGTATTCTTTCTAAGCTCTGGGGTAAGTTGGATCGTCTTGAATGAGACCCACATGATTAAACCCTTCTTCATCTATAGTCAACATATTGATTATGGCTGCTGGAGCATGGTTGGGGAGTGGGTTATGAGTGACATTAGGCCCACCAAGTGCGGGTATGGTTCCGTCTTTTATCAAGTCTTGGATACAGTGCCTAAGAGCCAAACAACGGTCGGTATCGTGGCCGGCAACTTGATGATACAAACAGTTCTTGTTCATCCTTCAGGTACTCAGAATAGGGTTTGGTGGGGGGCGAGGATTGAGTGGGGTTATAAGCCCAGCGTTTTTGAGTAACTCCAAGCTCTTGGTTAAAGTGGTGAGGAGGGTACATAAATTTCTTTTCTTTTTTGCCTCAGTATTTAATGATTTTACTTGTACATGCCAATTCATTGATGGCGTGTGTTGCGGTTGAAAAGGGTTATGTTGGTATTAGTAGGTGATTAATTGATTTACGGCTGGACTAGCTGTCTTCTTCCCAGAGTAGGCTACTTTCTTGGTTTCTGTCTTTGCCTTTCTAGCCAATTCATCCTCTACTTGCGAACCCATGCTTAATAAAGCTCAAAAGTGTGGAAAGATGTGTTTTTCCATGTAATTCATAACTGACGGGGTGAAATTCTTCTGTATGATCTCTAACTGCTCTTCTTCATCTGGCCATTTTGTCATATGGGAAGCCATTTCTCTCCAACGAGTGACAAAGTCACTGAAGCTTTCTTTCTCTCCTTACTTTGTCATCTCTAGGTGTTTCTGGGTGATTTCTAAGTCTTCATTCGACCCATACTTTCTAATAAACTCTTTAACAATATCCCTTATATCTTCATTCGGTGCCTCTCTAAATCAAATATTCATCTCAGGGCGACTCCCGTGAGAGTCATGTGAAAAGCTTGGGCCAATTTTGGTTCCCCGCAGCCTGATACTTGCATGGATTGTATGTAGGATTGGAGATGTGTCTTTGGAGGAGTAGTGCCGGTAAATTTGGTGATTGAGGGAAGTTTAAACCCTTGAAGCAGTCTTGCCTCGGGGTAGAGGGATAAAGCATTCATATCTGTGATCTCATCGGCCCCTTTCATCTGAGAGATTCCTTTTTGTAGGATTCTCATTTGCTTTTTCAACTTTTTTAATTCTTTGCTCTCTTTTAGCAATTCATTGGGCTATTACCGATTCTGCATAGGTTGTTCGGATGCGGTTTATATCTAAAAACTCATTAAGTGGTGCTGCTAGGGCTGTAGTTGGGGCAAGCCTTAAAGGGATCTGTGGCCACTGTTGGTACTGAGCTTCGAAGCCTTGTTGGCCCCGAGGTTGGGGCCACACAATTAGTGGTTCTTACTGCTGGTAAGTGGATCCAAAATCTTGGGCCCGTTGGACTTGGTTATCGGTCTGGTTAGGTGCCAGGGGATTGGGGCCTGTCGGTTTAATAGCGTTTCCAGGGATGGCTGGTGGTGCTTCTTAACTCTAATAGGGGTTTGGTGCCTGATGATGCAAATTCTGCCCTTTATCTCGGTTTGGAAGTAAACGTTCAAACCCTGGCGGTGCAGTCCGGTCGGCTGACAACTCTTCTAAACGAACCCGGGTATTCTGCTACTTTGTAGTAATACCCACCAAACTCATACTAACTGATAAAGTAAGCGATGCATCTCTTCCAATGTAGGCTGGGCTCTTATTGCCTCGGCTAGGCTCTGTTCCTCATCTCGAATCTCTAAGGTGTTCGTCATAACCGGCGTGCTTGGTCTTACTAATCTTCCCGAATGATCTCGTTCGGCCCAACCTTCCAGACTGTGGTCTTTAGAGAAGTTGCGTGGTGAGAATGAAGGAAGACTTCAGAGCGACTCTTGTTTGCCAAAAGAAGTACTTGGAAATGACCAAGAGACAAGCCTCGGGTTTTATAAAAAATGGCGAGTAAAATAACCCGTGGGGTGGTACATCCCCCAGGGCTGACTTTGACATGTGTTTTACTTGGACTCGATCTTATATGCAACGCATGTGGACGCATGGTTAAGGCTCCAGGTTCCTTCATATTTGGCTAGGCCTCGCGATATACCCCCAGGGCGGGTACGTGCAAAAGCCTTTTGATATACTTTTTGGGTACGTGAATGTTCTCGTCACTCGATATACCTCGGGGGCATACTTGGCCAAGGAGAGCGGAGGTAAATGTTTTCGATTTATGTTGGCCCAAGCTAGCCAACTCGCTACTCACTTATGGTACTTCTGAGGGTTTGGGTTGAAATCACACTGGTAGAACATGCATGAGTAGTGATGTGCATAAAATTTTGAAAGGTTTAATTTGTAAATATATTATCTTTCAACGTATGGTTTTTAAATTCTCATTTTTTATTTTTCAAAAATATTTCTTTACAAATAGTTAACGAAATAAACAGGAGTAGAGAAAGCAGTAAAGGCATTCACACAATTATAAAATAAATGAAGTTCACATATAAGAGCCTAGTTCTCTAGTCCCCAGCGGAGTCGCCACTGTGAGAATCCGCAAATGCGACCCCCGGGTCTCATTTTTGTGTTTTGGTAGTCTAAAATATCGGAACGGATTTCGTCATTTCATTCACTTCTATGTAGAGATAAGTCCTTTTATCTCTAAATGCAAGTGGGCCCGTTCAGAATTGCCAACACGTTTACGAGAAAACGTACAAAAAGTCAGCATAGGGGTAAAGGCCAAAGCAAGCCTTATCCCCATGCGTTTAGTTTACAAAACCGGGATTCTTATAGGATTTGGGAACAATATTACGGTTTGGGAAGATGTTAGGCACCCATTTCCCCTTTTCAGTCTCTAGTGGCTTTATATGTTTATTCTATGTTGAAAAACTTAGATGCCTTTATTAAAAAGTCTACCATTTACTTAAGATATGTTTTGCAAAGTAACCTGATTTTTGGGAAAAAAGGTGAAATGGATGAAAAATCTTGTATTCCGTAATCCGATGTTTTGAGTTTTGTTGAAATTTAATTACTAGTGACAAAAATTTATCTTAACTGTTTTGAGATGAGAGTGATTCAGTAATGTTTTCTTAGACAGCAATACCAATTGTCTCGTTTGGTTAATTTTTGGAAATATCGAATTTTTATCGAAATTAATTTAATATGAAATTGAACTCTTTGAGGAGAGTGTGTGAGATATATTGCAGTCTATGTGGAAAACAGAATATATCCGAGTCTTATTCCTAAATAAACTTTATCTGTCCGGATTTTGAAAACATGGTTTTAACTAGATGATAATAGCTTAACTTTCTTTTTGAAAATGGTTTTATCAGGGTTTCGAAAAGAAATTTTGTTTGAAAATAATAAACTATCAGTAACTTGACAATAAGTTTATCCAGTTAGAAATGGACAAAACAACGGATATAACAAGTCTACATAACAACTTAAATCGAGGATAGTGAAAGTAAATGCTTTCGGTTTATGTTGGCCCAAGCAAGCCAACTTCCTACTCACTTATAATACTTCTGAAAATAACGAGTACATATATATAATAATCTTTAAAACAGAATTTAAACAAATCTATAACTATTAAATAAAGTGCAATAAACTAGTATGCAGATATCTTATTTATTACTAGAAGATATTTTAATTACCTTCCCGACGATATAAATAAGATAAAAGAGAGAAAATATAATATGACCGAAGATGATCCGATGAATATAAACTTTTCTCCTCCAGATACAGTCGAGAATTCGACTTTGAGATACAAGACGTTGAGTATCGAGACTCAGAGATTCCTTGAAAACTTGATAAGTTGAACTTTAGAAAATCAGATTTTTAGAGATAATAGCCCTCTTTCTTGGGATTCAAGTTGCCGTCCTTAGACCCTTGGGGTGTTGGCCTATTTATACAGCTCGGGGGAGTTTGTCGCGCGACATTTCCCCAATAAGTGGAACTGTCGCGCGACATTTGGACCAATGTCACGCAACAAACGGCTGAAGTGATGTCCCTGACAGACTGATGTGTCAGGGAGTGGATGGTCTGGGTCAGAGGGGTTTTGTCGTGCGATATCTGAATGTTTGTTATGCGACAATCTCGTTTATCGCGCAACAAACCCTTCTGTGAACATGTTTGTTGGGCTATAGACTTCCCGGAGCAGTTTCTAATATGTTGGGTGGGTTCTAGACTTAAAAATGTGTTTTTTGAGGGTTCTTAGGGTTCTTACAGGAGTCACGGATTGGGGTGTCTACACTTTTGGATATTTCTAGAATCCTAGTGAGTCTTGGACTCAATGCTGTGACGCTCAAAGTTAAGGTTTTATGAGGGTCACGAAAAAGTGTGTTTATATATTTAGAGATACATTTAGCAATAGAAAGGGAAGTCACTAAATGTCTGGTCTGCATACGCATTGTCCACATAAGATGTTGTCCGTGCACAAAATTATGTAGATTGTATGCTTTTTACATAACTTTATATTCCATTAGTTTAAATGAATAAATATATTCACCATCGAGATTTAAATTTATATCAAGCAATTGTTCCTTTTCAATATATTGGTAGAAAATGGTAGATGGGAGCATTTGGAATTCTAAAGGTGGTTGAAGAAAGTAACATAGTTAAAGTTTGAACTTATTCGTAACTTGAATGCTAAAGGTTATATTTTTAAAAAAAAAATTTGAAATTTGAACAATATCAAAAATTATTTTAAATACTATATTTTAAGTCTATCTCATAAAGTGAATAAATTTAATAAGTACCATAGATATACTTAAATAAATCCCTTAAATGTGGATAAATTAATAAAACTCATCACCATTTTGATATGTATGTCTTAGGGATGTATAAACGGGCCCTTGTTTTATATTGAAATGTGTTAGTTTTAGTATCATAATCTTTTATATAAAGTGAGGCATTTGTGTCACATTCACGTACGTACAATTATACTAGAACATGACTCTTGACCAACACATACTCAAAACATGTATAACCAATGCAATTTTTTACATATTCTTTGAACTATGAACACGGTGATTATTTAAGTAGGTAAATGTATCCTAGGTCAATATTAATTACTACAAGTTATTGGCGTATTTAAACATAAGCAACTTAACTTATTTTATAATGTATAATTCCAATTGATAACAAGATGGAAAGTGATAGTATAAAAGCAATTTACTATGTGTAAAGTTGGAAAATAAGTTCAAAAATATGATGAGTTGATTTCTTATGTAGGTTTCTTTTGATAACAAGATGAAAAATTATACGAAAAACACTTGATTTGTTGAGAAGTTGGAAAACAAAATTGAGCGAGGCGGTGTGATCTTTTTTTACTTTTTATCTCTCTCCATGGAAAAAATTTCTTTGAGAGACGGTGAAGAATTTTTTTGTCCAAAACATAAAGAATGATTGATGACATCTACTATACAAAAAATGAGCATGTGACGGAGAGCATCTCACCTCACATCTTAAATTATTTTCCAACTTCTCAAACGAAAGCAATCATTTTTTAGTTCCAAAACAACATAATTTATTAACAAAACAATCTTTTATGCTTTTGTAAATCAACGTGGCTGCTTATGTGGATTGCCACGCTAGGGTAAATGATATAGTGACTCAATGGAAACCCTCTTTTAACACATGTTTAAAATTGCTAACACAGATCCGACGTGGCGATCCACGTGGGATCTGACTTAGATCATTAGCAACTCAATTAAAACCTTCTATTTTTCCTAAACAATAGGGTTAAAAATGAAACACCCAAATATATTATATGTTTATCACCATTGAATAAAATAGATTGAGCACAAAACTCAAGCAAGGAAGAGAAGGGCACATTGTAGCTGTGTTCATAGCAGGTTGCACCACATACATAAACACTCTTTACTATAACTATCCCTATCAAAGACAGGATTGCCTAATGAGAAAGTATTATTCCAACTAAGAGAGAGAGAGAGAGAAATTAAGTATGATAAAAGTCCAAATCTTCATGCTTACTAATTTTTTGCTTCAAAAGTTCTAAGACTTTATTTGTGATGACTGTTGCTAGTTGTCCTTCATACCTGCAACATATGTAATAGATATAAAAGGGATCATAATCTAATTTCTAGAAAAAAAAAATTACCAATTGTGGAAAGTTTAAAAGTAAGTCAATTTAAAACTGAATCGAGTTTAAAGCCTTAAAGATTGAAACAAATTAAGGCAGGAAATAAACTTAAATTGTGAAGACTTTTTATAATATAGTCTATACTACATATAAAGCAGTAACAATAGTTAAAATAGCTACATGCCAACGTTAATTAATATTTTATCTAAACCCCATTTATAACTAGAGGCCTGTTTCTTTTGAATCTCTAAAATATGAGTGGCCAAAATTTATAAATGTGAGTTAAAGTGTGTGTTTTGATTAAAACTTCAGAAGTAACCTCTTAGGGCCTATTTGGTAAGCCTTTTTTTTTACCGAATTTTAAAAACTCAACTCAAAATCAACTATACTTTTACATTTTTCAAAATTTATTTTACTTTACTTTCTCTCTCTAAAAAACTTTTAAAACACCATAACTTTAAATTCAAAAATTAAAATTAAATAAAAAATATATATTTAAAATATACTCGTCGACATCTTTAAAATAAGATCCATTATGACTATTTTTTGAATTTTTTTTGTGAGAATGTTTAATTGATTGAAAAAAACTAAAACAAAAACCAAATTTACTTTTCAACATACTTCCAAATTCTACCATACAGCATATATTAAAAGTTCAACTTAAAAATTCAACTCAAAACATCAACCAAACAGGCCTTTACCATCTAAATCGTCCGAATGATTTAGAGGCTCTCTTACTCTTAATGTATTTAGTTATGTAAAAATGGTTTGCATAATATCATTTTTTATATACAAGCCTAACAGTTTTGGACATATGTTAAAAATAAAATAACAGTAAAACAATTAAAGTAATATATTAATATCTATTTAGATATTGTGTTCAAACAGAAAACGAACAAAAATTTTAAATTCAAATTTTAGATTTCAGATTCATAATATAAATTAATTATTAATTTAAAGATATTATGAATACCCAAAATATCTGAAAACTTTCATTCCTCTTTCAATAAATTTTAGCTGATAGAAATAAAACATCTATTTAAGATGTAAAAAAAATTACTGAAGTATGACTTCCATAGCAAAGGTCCCAGCTTTTTTTTCCTCATTTTAAATGAAATAGTGCACACATGAGAAAAAAATTGGGTTACCTTCGAGGAGATGTAATGTTATTTACCTAAAAAAAAGCTGTTAGAGTAAGATAGTATTACCCGTCAGTTTCTTTCTTGAGTTCTAATCCTTTCAATTGTCCAACTTTTTTTAGAACGTTTTTCCATTCTTTGATAACATTTTCATCATAACCATTATATTTGTGTTGGTGAAAGGCCTCCTCGTAACTCCCACGCTGATGCTGTACATCGTTAGGGTCTATGTCGTAAAAAATAGGAAAAATCTTTTGACCCCCATTTTCCAGACATTGTACCATATGTGCGAGTTCAAGCAGGCACCATTTCTTGGAAGCGTAGTTTTTTGAGAAGATAGGGATGGAGATTTTTGAATCATTGATAACTTTGGCAAGTTCAAGTCCAATCTCTTCGCCTATGCGAAGCTCGTTATCATCCCTAAAAGTGCGAACACCGGCAATTTGAAGAGAGGTATAGAGGTAATCGGTGAAGCCATAACGAGTGTCTTGACCACAGAAATTCAAGAATACCTCGTATTCTCCTACTAAAAACGGTGGATCTGCTGCAGATGCAGATGCTGAAATATTGCTCATGGTGGAACTAACAATCTCTCTCTATTTGTGTGTGTGATCGAAAAATTGAGTAATGAAAGAAGAAGGCTTAATTTTTCTTTCTTAAATTGAGTGATGAAAGAAGACGACTATGAATTGAATGTTCTGCTCTTTCTAATTCGCAAGAAGGTACCGGGAACTTTCCCTCCACCAGCTATTGTTGACTTTTATCAAAGCGTGTGGGGTTCACATTAATTTCGGGAGAGAAGTGGGCCAGTAATTAAATTTTTCTTTTCAATTAAACGTAAGTGTTACATAAAAAATTATAATATAGAAAATAATTAATTTTTTTTGAGATGAGTAACGTGGGGAGATATACCCTATCATATACTTATTTTTATTAGTTATATTTATTATTAGACCTTTTGTTAATTTCTTATATTTCATCTTTACCACTCAAAAAAATTTATACCGTTAAAAAAGAAAAAAATAATAATAAGTTAACATATGAGTGTACCACTCAACTTATAGTAAAAATAAATTATTTTTACTATAAATTACTATTTCGTTTTGAAACGGAGCCAAAACATTCAACACAAAAATAAATATTGACTATTAATGCTCTAAATGAATACATTATTGTTCGGTTCTTTATGGGTGAGAAAAATTGGTAGAAATTAACAAAGGATATAAAATGGAAATTAAAAAGCAAATGCGGTGTCCCAGGGTAGGTACCCTTAGGCTATCTCCATCCCAAAAGTTAATAGGTTAGATTTACCAATCTTCTTGGCCCACTGCAGTCCAAAAATGTGTCAATAGTGAAGCGTAAAACTTAAACTAAAGCTAAATGTAGAAGTTTGACAAAATTTTAGCCTAGGTATTAGATGGTATATCACCTCATCTCTGATACCCTGGGGTAATACATCATGTGTCGCCTATGACAAAACTAGTCCTTGGGGTGACGCATGATGTATCGTCCAAAGGCTTCCATTTGAACTATACATGATGTGTTGTCCCAGGCTATTTTTTTTTTTAAATCTAGCCATTGCATTTAAACTGCTATCTAACTCCATTTTCTATAAATTAACCCCAATTACTTCTATTCCAATACACTTTCAGCCCTTCTTTTCTATTTCAGTAGAGAATTTTTGGTCAATTTTTTTTAGCCTTAACCTTGTTTATTTTCATCATTTAATTATGTCTAAATCTTGTGAAATAAATATGATATCATTTGAACACAAAGTTCTTTGTCACGCTCCAAATTTTGAGACATGATTTAATTAATTTTAATAAAATATGATAAATTTTAATATAAAATGAGGAATTACAGACATTCAAATTATAAGAAAAAAATTATTCCTAAGAACAAAAGAGAGATACATAAGATTTTAAATGTACATTGATCAAAGGATATCTGTGCGTTCCATCCCCTAAATATAATCAAAAAATAATTACAAGTAACGATACACAGATCTTCAAAAAATATAATAAATAACACTGTTGCAATTCCACCGTTCCACTGCAAGATAGAACACTATCAAATCTGTAAAAAAATGTGTGGTGGGGAATAAAGTACACATCTCAATAAGTTCTTCAACAATACGTAAGCTCTACTTGAAATATCCATGAAAAACGAAAAACGAAAAATGAAAAACAAATAACAAACCATTCATAAAGCTATATTAGATCAGAAGGCAACCAACACTTGAAAAAGTCTTTCACACAAATATTAATGGAATTAAAAAATTGAAATTTAATAAAATCTCAACAAGAAATTTATCCCCTATCTCAAATTTATAGGGATAGTACATCGCACGCATAAACCTTTTTGTATTATTTTCCTCCTATTCCCTTCTTTCTCTTCTCTTTGCTCTTTGCCTTCATTCTCTTCTTCCCTTTTTCTACATCTCTCGGCAGAGAGTTTGTACTTCTTTTTATTATTTTCTTTCAACTTTTCTTTTTCTTCTTCTTCACAACTCTTCGATTGCTATTAACAAAATACACCTATATATATATATAAAATAAGGGAGAATAGACTAGACTAGGACACCTATATGTATGCATAAAAGCCATACTCAAAATAATAGCGCAATCAAATAAATATGACAACAAGAGATAATATTTACAAAATGGTCAACCAACCGCAGTCAAATTTCAAAATCACATCCTAAATGATCTAACATACCTTATCTAATTATATATATATATTTTCTCAACATAAATCAATATCATTGAAAATATGGGTTTTACACATATTTGATACTTTTTAATGACTGATCAACAATCTTTTCCCTCTCTCATTACCGTCTTTGAACTCAGCCAAATCCTATAATAAACCCCTTTTCGCACACCGCCTCCAATCCAATTCTCCGAAAAAGGACGAGTCTTTGACATTAGATTAAAATAATGTGGTTATAAAGGAAAAGTAAAATAGAAAAACAAAGAAATCTTCGATAGAACGAACTTGTTTATTCCAAGAATTGTTAATGAGAAAATCCAAAAAAAATAAAAAATTACTACTTGAAAAAATTTACTACCCATGATAAATTGTTTGTTTGTAGCATAAAATTGAAGTTGCTTTCTGTTGGAGGAAAACTCACCTCGACTATATCTCTTTTAAGTTCTGGCAGCATCAACAATTCATGTCATCTCCATTTGTGAAAACTTTCCAGGTTACAGTTACAGGAGGAAACTAATTACCAAAAAAAAGGTAAAGAGTAATTATAATTTCTAACCAGCAGCCATGACTGTATATATGACCCATCAGTAAACTATTTTGTAAATTCGTTAGATAGTTTTTGATTGTCCATTGTAGTAGTGAAGTGCTCAACATCTTCACAAAGAACCAATGAAGTAAACAAAGATACCCAGTCAAGAACAATTTTCTGATAGCTTGATGAATATCGGATCCAAAAATACGTTAACATTTTTAGACATTCCATCCTATTATTAGATTAATCATAGGCCAGTTTGACTAAATTTCTTAAACAACCCATTTAGTTTTTACATAATGAAATGCCTATTCTTAGTTTAAATCAGAAATTCATAGATTTAACGGCCATTTGAAAGTATTGGACCAAAAGAAAATGAACAAACAAGATGTTACCATGTTCCTGAAGTTAATCCACCGGGACCTAAGACGATCAATAAATCCTAGAGCAAATCAGAAAAAAGGGAAGACAATTAGAAAGCAATCATGGAAGATATCACTTGAATATATAAAACGTTAAATGAAATGTAGAGTTAAGATATACCATTGTACTTGTAAAAAAGCACATGTTTCCTTATCCTTGCAACCTGGTAATATATTAGATCATTGACTACTAACCGGCAATCGTAAGCGAACAAGTTCGCAAAGGATTCCAAATTCTCAAGTCCCTGGATCTCAGTTAGATTCTTACAGCCAGTAGCATTTATTACTTCTAATTTCCTAAGATTTGAAATATCAGGTAAGTTTTCAATTGACTCGCAGTTGCTAATGTCCAAATATTCCAAGGATTTTAGTTCTTCAAGGCCCCCGATCTCAGTTAGCTTTGCACATTTTCGGACAGATAATGCTTTTAAGCTCTTTAATTTTGATAGATCCAGTAATGTTTTTATGGATTTGCAACCATCCATGACCAAACACTCCAAGGATTCCAATCCCTCTATTCCATGAATCTCGATTAGCTTGGGACAACAAAGAATGTTCAATCTTCTCAACTTTTTTAAGTTCATCAGATCAAATACTCTTTCAATGCGTATGCAATCACTTATATCCAAAACCTCTAAAGATTGCAGTCCGCCTAGGCCTCGAATCTCGGTTAGTATCATACCAAAAGCATGTAATTCTTTTAACCTTTTTAAGTTTGACATATCTGGTAATCTTTGTAAGGACTTGCAAGACCTCATGTACAAAAGTTCTAAGGACTCTAATTTGTCTAGCCCTGGAATAGCATCAATATCGACTTTCAGTTCTTTTAACTTTGTTAATCTGGATAGATTTGGCAGTGTTTTCAGTGATCGGCAACATGTTGCATCCAAGTATCTCAAGGATTCCAATTCTTCGATACCATCAAGACTACATAGGCAACAATCATTTACCAATAACCTCTCTAAACTAAAAAATTTGGATAAGAAAGGAATTCTCCTAAAGTAACTGCACCCATGGAGATCTAGAACTTTCAACTTTTTGAACTTCTGTAAAAAGTAAATCATGGAGAAAAAAAGAGAGTCAATTTTCAAAGAGGAGACATATATAATAAGAATATGATGATTATGAGACCATTGAAATAACTTGATCGACCTGAATCTGACTCCAGAGGTCCGACTCCTCCGTGATATAACTTGATGAGAGATCGAGAATAACAAGATTCCTCAAGTGAAGATTAGTTGGCATAATTGATTCCCACACGTGAACGTGATATCTCCATTGAAGCCATCTTAAATTTAGAAGACAATGCTCAAAATCACCGTACAGAGTATCCCGAGCATCCAAAGTAAGATACCTTAAATGTTGTAGCCCAACAAACTTTTCTCCTACAAGGTGGCGTGGATCATCATACACCAGACATATATCATCACGCGAACGTCTACCTGGTAGCCATCTTTTTTTGTTTGGAACTGAATTCCTATCAAGGCAAAGGGCTTTAACGTTTTCGGTTTTTGTTCCCTGCAAAGAAAATCACGTGAAAGGATTTAGTAAATCATGTGATTAATGAAAGGGAGTTCTTAAATAAACTCACATAATTCGTTTTCTCACCCCAATATAGAGTTGGGACTTTAATTTTGTCGTTACTAAAACTAAAATATGCAAATCTTATATAAATCCATAAAAATATTTTTTATCGAAAACATTCAACACATCCCATCTTTTTTATACACATAACGACATATCACCTCTTTTTTATAAGTCAAATAATAAATTTAATTTTTTATTACACATCCACACCAATTTATATTGACTTTACAAAATTCTTAATTAGAGATAGGGTCAAACCCCATAAGTGACAATTTCAAAGACAGTAAAGTGTAAATTTGAAAAATAAAAATAGCAACAATAATAGTTTTAGATTTTTAGGCGACCAACTGTTTAAAATGAAACACCTTGTCAAAGTAAAATTAATTAGTTAACACAAGATAATTACCCCAATCGTTCCCACTAGCTAATAATAAAATTTCAATCTTCGTAATATTACTGTCTCCTATACGGTTGTATCTAATGAATTGAAAAAATAAAATAGTTTTTTATAAAAATAAATCATTTATTAAAATATTTTGGAACTAGAGTTGTAGAATTATTTGTTGGAAAGAATGGACTTTTTTATTTTTAAAAACTTAAATGAGTGAGAAGATAAATTAGTGGAAATTTTTTCAAGTACAAAAACTGGGGTGAGAAGAAAGAATCTTACGTTATTTTTTAGGTTAAGATTAAAGTAATATTGATTTTTGGTGGGGTGAGAAGACGGATTATGTGGCTGTGTTTAAAAACGCCCTTAATGAAATTTAAGATTGTATTTTAAAATAAATTTTGATTATTCAAAATCCCGTCAAATTTTTGAATCTTGTAAATTATAGAGTTGGGATTTTGGAAATCCAATTATAAATAATTACATGATTTTGGAAATCCTGTAAATTTTGGAATCTTATAAGTTTTGTAATCCGCTCAAAAGTTGGGATTTTGGAAATCTAATTATATAGTTGGATTTTCATTTCGTGTTAGTCCTCTCTCCCCCGTTATTAGTCACCAACACTTTCCATCTCTAACTAAAACATGTAAATGAATAAGAATCCCATTCAAACTTAACTTCTATTACTATATTTTGATAATTTATAAATTACATAAAGAAATTTTCTATTTTTTTTAAAAAAAACCCTAAATAAAAAATTATGAGATTTTAAAATTTTAGATTTCAAAATCTTTGTATTTAACAAATCATATCATTCAAAACTTTTGTGAAAAGAACATAACCTTGGAAAAAATATTGATATATTTTAAGTGAAATTTTTTAAGGGTGTCTTTGATTGGCTGGATTAAAAGAGGGGATAGGATTAAATAATCCTATCCTTTGTTTGGTGCTTTACCGGATGAGATACGTGATGGGATACGTGAAAGGATTATTAATCCGGACTTAGTTCTTTATCCCCTTAGGGTACGTTTGGCGCGCCGGATAAGGAGGTATGATAGGATAGAATAAAGGCCGGATATGATAAAAGTCGGAATTAGTCGGATAGGAATTATGTAGGATAGGATAGCAAAGGAATCAATCGGATAAAGATTAAGAGGGATTGGACAGGATAGGGATCGGACAGGATACATATTTAATAAACTTTGCATTTGATGGAGTTTTGGATTATAAGTTCAGATATTATATAATACAACTAGCTTTTCTTTTAAAAATATATGCAATTTTAATTGTTGTGCACAATTTTTTTTAACTAATACGATTATTCTATTTATAAATAAGTTTCGTAAAAAACTCTTTCGAGAGAAAAATTCTATATCACAACAATATTTATGAACTAGGCATTAAGTACAATTTCAAATTATAATGTTACCCTTTTTTCTAAAATTAAAGTTTCTTACAAATATCTTCATTTAATAAAAATAAATAAATAAAAATGTCATATTATAAAAGAAATGAATTTTATTAGTTGAGTTACTGTGATTTTGGGTGGTTAAAAAATTTCATTAATAAATTTGATTATCTAAAAGGTGTAAAAAAACATTAAAAAAATATTAAAAAAATATAATTAAAAATTAATTTTTATATTCATTTTGTTATCCGGCAATCATAGGATAAAATAATACCATCTATAAGGGTGGCATATATTTATCCGGTTCTAAAGGGATAAAATGATAATTAATCCCGAATGCAATCCAATCTCATGTTGCGCCAAACGTGGGATAGGATTAAAATATCTTATACACTCTTGCGCCAAACACTTGATAAGGTTTATTTATCCTATCATGTCCGACAACAAACAACAAATAAAATTAATTAATCCTATCATGCTTTTAATCTCGCGCGACAAGCACACCCTTAGTTCTTTATTCCCCAAAGAACAGGATGTTATCCAATTCTTTGAGAGGATAAAGAATTAAGTCAAAAAAGACAAATTTACCCAACAAAATTATAAAAGCCCTACATTAATTCATTTTCTCAGCTACCAAAAACTGCCGCATACAATTTTTGAAGACTGCCGTCCTTGCTCCATTAATCCACTGCCAGTAAGACCGACCACCTATCTTTATTTCATTTATTATATATATATATATATATATATATGTATATGTATATGTGTGTTGATTATGCGTATCATCTTCTGTCATTAATTAATTGATATACATATTGATGTAACTTAAGGTTCCTTTTCTTTTATTAATTAACTAATATATATAGAGAGAGAGATTCAACTGATTGCTTATCCTTTTATGTTATTAATTAATTGATATATATATTGATGCAACTTATGGTTCCTCTTCTTCTCTTATTAATATATGTATATATTGATTCAACAAATTGAGACTATTTAGTTTTTATTTAGCATATTTTGACATTTTCTATGATTATTTATTTTTTTCTTTTTTGCAATTATTTAATATTTTTTATTACATCTAATAATTATAATATTTTTTTCTTGAATTTAGTGAAATTGTTATAATTTACCTTGTTAAATGCATAGTAAGGGACTAAGGGTATATTAGTAAAATTGATAAAACAATAATCCTATCCGGCATATTTCAACCATTGGATTGGATTACAATATTCTATCCGATTATTTAATTTAGGACTATGTCAAATGTAAGACTGGATTAAGTGTTATTCGACTGATATTTATCCTATCATATCCGACTCTTATTTTATCCAATCCAATCTTCTTATCCAATGTGTCAAATGCAGCCTAAGAATTTTATAAAATTTCCCTTACTATTCACAATGATAATTTAATAAATTAATCTTATTAATGTACATTCACACGCATAAAAAGCCAAGCTGGACTTATTGCATCACGTATGAAACAGAATCGATAATCCATGATATATACACTAGATACTAGTTTATACGCATGTGACTATCGCAATAAATTCATTTAGAGATTAATAAAGATATGATAACTGCAGAAAGGAGAAAGTAAAATAAATATAAATATATTGTAACATAGTACTAAAATATTAATCTTATAAAAAAATCATCTTGTTATTTAATGACAAATATTTGCATAACAAACTTATTAAACTTGGATAACATATAATAAATGGAGAAATCTTGATGATAATAGAAGATATCAATGATTAAAAAAAAGTATAATTAATATGAGGCCCAAATTTAGGGGGTAAATAGATCTTTTTTAATGAAAATTTGTAGAGATTATTTATATGACGAACATATCAACTCCACCAAACTTCATAAAAAAAATCAACCAAGAAGTGGATGAGATGTTCATAGAAAAATTCAACGGCCGAATATATACATATATATATTATCTCTACAAATTTTCATAAAAGAATTCAACTATTTACTCATCCGAATGGACATCATAAAAGATTGTTTTGTTTGTAAATTACTTTATTTTGTATCTAAATGAATTAAGAAGCAAGAGACATACTAAATTGTAAAAAAAAATTGTATATCCTACCTGTGCAGTCCAATAAACCTCGAAAGCGTTGTCACTATCCCACAACCTACTCCACCTCCCCAACTCATCCAATTTTCCTTCACGTACAATTTGTCTGCCAAGGTCTCGCAACTGATCATGCATCCTTAGGATATCATCATCTCCAATTGTTATTAGAGACTTGCGTTTGAGAACATGAAGCGCATTCCTTGAATGAAATTTGTAGTCATCCCACATGTAACAAGGATATATTTTATTATGTCCAATGAAGAGACACGCGATATCAAGGAATATCTCTTTTTGCACACTAGTCAATGGGTCAAAACTTAATCTCAATTTTTTTTGGACTTCCTCATTGGGTACTTCTTTTAGCTCTTCAATTTTATCTTCCCATAACTCTTTATCTGTTTCACCATATAATGATGACCCTGTGACCCTAAGAACTAAAGGAAGACCTGCAGCAGTGGATGCAACTTTCTTAGAAAGGGTATCATAACCTTCTGGGGGAGATTTGCTCATAAAGGCATACTTGCTAAATAGCTCAAGAGAATCATCATCGTTTAACAAATCAGGTTGGTAACTTCCATATACTTCAGGGGGACCGCGTTCTATTTGACAAGTACGTTCAAGTGCACACAAAACCTCTTCATTTCTAGTTGTAATGATGATCCTAGCTCCTGCACAAAACCATTGCCAACTTCCTGCAAGGCTTTGAATTTGACGCACATCATTCACATCGTCAAGAACAATTAGAACTTTCTTGCTACAAACCACTTCTTTGATTTTTTTGACTCCTTCATGAAAATCATTAACATAAGTGATTGTTGTCTTGCAAATATCTGAAAGAAGTTTGCTTTGCAAATTAACTATACCACTGCGGTTTTCTATTTCTCGGACATCTTTAAGGAAGCTATGACATTTAAAGTGATGTTGGTACTTGTTGTAGATGACCTCGGCAATAGTTGTCTTACCTAGTCCACCCATGCCATGGATTCCAATAAACCGAACACCGCCAGAGTGAATGTTCAGAAGTTCCTCCATCTTTTCTATGCGACTAGGCATTCCAACCAAATCTAAATCTTCATGCTCATTGTTCTGCTTCAAAAATTTTAAGACTTTATCCCTGATGATTGTTACTAGTTCTCCTTGATGCCTGCGACATATCTAATAGATATAAAAAGGATCGGAAACTAATTTCTAGAAAAGAAATAACCAATAACGGAAAATTTTATAACTTTTTTAGTATGTCAATTTGAAACTAAATCAAGTTTAGAACCTTAAAGAATGAAACAAAGTAAGTAAAGAAATAAACTTAAATTGTGAAGAATTTTTATAATATAGTCTATACTGCGTATAAAGCAGTAACAACAGTAGCAAAAATTAAAATGGCTAGATGCCAACATTAATATTTTATTGTAAAGTTTCCCAAAATGGACTTTTAGTAACATTGATCTAAACCCAATTTATAACTAGAGGCCTGTTTCTTTTGAATATCTAAAATATGAGTGGCCAAAATTCAGACTAAAATGTGAGTTAAAAAGTGTGTTTTGATTAAAACTTGAGAAGTAACCTCTTGGTCTCGTTTGGTTGGAGTTTTTGAGTTAAAATTTAAAATTTATTTTGAAACTGAGTTTTTAAAAGAAGGTTTTTAAATTCTATTTGTGTTTCAAAAAAAAAAAAAAAATTGGTGGATGAGAAAAAACCTCATGAGAGAAAGTAAAACTCATGAAATTGTCACAATCAATGGGTCTTATTTTATAGATGATAAGTATGTTTCAAATATATATTTTTTATCTAATTTCAATTTTTGAATTTAAAGTTATATTTTTTTAAATTTTTTAAAGTTTCATGTGAGAGAAAGTAAAGTGAATTTGCATTTAGAAGGTGTGAAATAAGATTTTAGATTTGGTTTTAGAGGCTCTCCTACCTCTTAATGTGTTTAGTTATGTGAGAATGGTTTGCATAATATCATTTTTTTTATAAACAAACCTAACGGTTTTGTGCATATGTTAAAAGATAAGATAATGGTAAAACAGTGAAATAATATATTTAATGTCTATTCGGATATTGATATTGTGTTCAGACTTCAGACACGAAACAAACAAAAATTTTAAATTCAAATTTTAGACTTTGATTAGATTCAAAATATAAATTTGGGCAAGAAAACATATTAGTAAATGCCACATAAGTTCACCCAGTTCTTTTTAATTTATTTTTTCTTCAAACATATTAGTAAATGAATTATTAATAATTTAAAGATATCACGAGTACCCAATATATCTGAAAACTTTCATTCCTCTCTCTATAAAATTTTGTTGCTAGAAATAAAACATCTATTTAAGTTAATACAAATTACAGAACCATGAATACTCCATAGCAAAAGGTTCCGACTAATTTTTTTTCTTATTTGAAATGAAATAGTGCACACATGAGAAAAAAATTGGGTTATTCTCGAGGGGATAGAATGTCATTTACACAAACAAAAGTGGTTAGAGTAGGATGATTACCCGCCGGTTTCTTTTGGAGTTCCAATCCTTTTAATTGTCCAACTTTTTTGAGAGCGTTCTTCCATTCTTGGATAACCCTTTTATCATAACGGCGCTTCCTATATTGGCGAAAGGCCTCCTCGTAACTACCATGCTGATGCTGCACATCGTCAGGGTCTACATCGTAAAAAATAGGAAAAATCATTTGACCTCCATTTTTCAGACATTGTACCATATGTGTGAGCTCAAGCAAGCACCATTTCTTGAAAGCGTAATTTTTGGAGAAGATTGGAATGGAGATTTTTGAATCCGTGATAGCTTTGAGAAGCTCGGAGCCAATCTCTTCTCCGACATGAAGACTTTCACTGTCTCTAAAAGTGCGAATGCCAACACCATCAAGAGAGGTGTAAAGGTAATCGGTGAAGCCGTAACGAGTGTCTTGACCACAGAAATTCAAGAATACATCATATTCCCCTACCAATAACGATGGATCAGCTGCAGAGGCAGAGGCAAATACCGAACTATTGCTCATGGTAGAACCAACAATCTCTCTCTCTCTCTCTCTCTCTCTCTCTCTCTCTCTCTCTACTTGTGTGTGTGATCGAAAAATTGAGTGATGAAAGACGAAGGCTTAATTTTTCTTTCTTAAATTTGTGTCTTTGAAGACGACTATGAATAGAGTGTTCTGCTCTTTCTAATTGCTAAGAAGGTACCCGGAACTTTCCCTCCGCCGGCCATTGTTGACTTTTATCAAAGCGTGTGGGGTTCACAATAATTTCTTGAGGAGAGAAGTGGGCCTGTAATTAAATTCTTTTTTTTTCAGTTAAACGTAACTGCTCCATAAAAAATTATAACATAAAAAAATAACTAATTTTTAAGAGAAATTAAAATAAAATAAAATTAGGTAACATGGGGAGATATTATCTATCATATACGGAGTACTTATTTTTATTATTAATATTCATTATTAGACCTTTTGTTAATTTTTTTCTTCTTTACCACCCAAAAAAATTTATACCCCATAATTATTTTTCTTTTCAACTAGACTTAAGTGCTTCTTAATTAAAACATACAAAAATAATTATTTTTTGTGATAAAAAAAAAATTAATTATTATTGACACATATCATAACACTCTCCAAGTAGTGAATATATGTACTTTTATTATATACTTAAGAGCCAAGTTAACATATTTTTCTTATACCTAACAATGGTTCAACCCTCATGGACCAAGTATTTGCACATATACTTGGAACTTACGGGGTAAGTAAATAGGTCAGAGTGTTAGAATTTGTTTTGATGCGTGTCAATAGTAGCTCCCAAAATAAATTAGGTACTGGGATGAGAAAGTTTCTATCATATATTCGTTATTTTTATTAGTAATATCCTTCACTAGACCTTTTGTGAAAAAAAAATTCTCCTTTACAGCTCAAAAAATTTTATACCATAGAAAAAGATATAAACAAAGTTAAGATAAGATCTCAGTAATTATTTTTGCTATAATTTTTTATTCGAAGAAACATAACTAAAACATTCAAATACAAAAATAAAAGTTGACTTTTAACACTTCTAATGAATATATTATTACTCAGTTTTTTATGGAATTGAAAATTTGAAAGAAAAGGAATAAAGTAAATAAAATGAAAAAAAGTTAATTACTAATCACTTGTTCTTTTGACCTTTTTGTTTTTAGTTTAGGATATTTGAATTATTTTGTATTTAACCCAATAAGTTTAGATAATTACAATTTTTTTGGGCCTTTTAAAATAATTACACATTTCCTATGAGTGTGTTCAAAGGCAACTGAGCCTATTCGGTCGGAATGAAAGTTTACTCTCATTTCCTAAAAAATTTCACTTTAGTCCTTCGCTAAAGTTGACTGGTTAGATGTTGTGAAGTATGGCTTTGCGAAGTTATCATGTTGTAGCATTATCTTTAATATTAAATCAAAATAGTGTATTCATTTTTTAATATCCTCGTACATTAGTGACTAAATACATAAAAAGATCTTATTTTCAATTATTGCATCCAATGATTTTAAATCCTACTTCAACTTCATATATTAGTGAGTGCGTATGAGAACAATATTTTCAATAATAAAAGATGATATATTTTTCAAAATTAGTACTTAAAACTATATACATATCTACATCTTACAAACTACATCGTAATACCTGCCAAATTTAGGGTAGATATATTAGCACCCCCAAAAAATATTTGAAAACACTCCTAGTTTCATTTGGTCATTCGCAACCGAGTAAGGTATTTGTTACTCGATTTTTGAAAGATAAGTTTAAGCCTATGTACTCAGTCATTAACAACCGAGTAAAGCATTATTAAATTTATAATCGGTCATTTACAATCGAGTAACGATACCTTACTCAGTTGTGAAGGACTAAATAAAAGGAGTGTTACTAAGTGTTTTTTTGGCGGCTAATATCACCACCCCAAATTTATCAGCAACCATTAAAAAGTAGCTTAAATCTTAGTAACAAAATTTTTTGTAACTTTTACATTTTCAAGATTTAAAAACAATTGACTTTAATTACATAGATTGCATGCTCCCTAAGGAAAAAAAAAAGTTGTTCACTAACAAAATAACAAAGTATTTATAATTTTTTTTCTTTTTCAAGTTCCATTCTAGAACATTATTCTTTTTTGTAATTTAAGTGTATACACAATACGTTACATTACTAATTAGTGGTAATTTTATCATCCCACATGTAATCCGGTAAAATGTTCTCTAATAATATAGGCCCGTTACGTTTGAATTTCTAAAGCATGAGTGGCCAAAATTAAGACTTAGGCGTGAGTTCAAGTATTTTTTTTTGTTAAAACTTCGGAAATAACTACTTTCTATGCTCGGAATTATTTAGATAGAGGCTCTCCTATTTTTTAATGTATTTAGTAATATAAGAATGGTTGCATAATATTATTTTTATACACAAACCTAACTGTTATGGGCATATGTTAAAAGACAAGATCTCCGCAAAATAATCAAAATAATATATTTAATGTACTTCTATTCAAATATTGTATCCAGATAATAAAAAGGAAAATTAAATTCAAATTTAGAATTCGATCGGATTCAAAATATAAATGCGGACAAGAAAACAGAAAACCTTTTCTTTCTAAATTGCTCAGAAGGTAACCGGAGCTTTCTATTAAAGCATGTGAGGTCACAATCCGAGGAAGTGGGGAGAAGTAAACCGGGCCACTAATTCTTTTCCTTTCCCATTAAACATGATCCAACCGTCACGTGGTTCAAGTGATTAGACTTCTATTTAAAAAAAAAGTCAAATAAAAATAAAATATGTATTTTGTCCACCTACACATGAGTAGGACGTAGAACACTATTTAAGCGCGCCGGTCCGTATACATATATAGTAATGATATTGTTTTTAATTTAAACATTTTTGGATTAAAGCTGTAGAGTTTTAATTTAAAAAACCTTGCTACTATATCGCGACACTGCATCACTTATATATTCATGTTAAGTTATATATTTTTTTCATTTGAAATCAATGATTTGAACAGACCATTCTAAACAACATGAGCATTCCGTAACAAGTTATAATATGACCCTGACTGAATTCATTGAAGGAGCAAATTGCATAGGCCTAGTAAGAGTATTCATAATAATTGGTTCAAACCATTAATTACACATAAAAAAATGTAAAACTCAACAAAGATAAATAAGTAGGGTAGTGTCATCAAAAAGTAACGAGACTTTTAAGATGAAGTCCCACACATGTAGTAAAAAATGTTTAAATTGAAGATAATATCGTTAATTTAACTGGACTAAGAGGACCAATGTGGAAGTCGCTACAGAGCTTACATACATCGGCTCTTGAATCAGATTAACCCACTTATTTAAATATGACTAATTTAATTTATTTATACATAAATATTCAGATATACATATTAATTAATTTATACTCTACTAGTGCGCAAAAAATACCCATTCCTAAGCAATAAAATGCATAACTTTAAAATTTATTAAGAAATCCTACGGGTAAGCGCAACAAATTTTAAAATTTATTTATTTTTACCCCCTTAAAGTTTAACTGATGTATCACTTTGTTCCCTATAGTTTCTTCAACATTTTGGGCCCAAGGTGGGTGCTTCACTGCCTTGCCAATTGGGTCAACCTAGCCTCATAAGCCTGATCCTATTCATGTTTGCGGGTTTGTTTACAATTCAATAGTAACTACACTTTACTCATAAGTGAGAGATACTATTCGAAATCTATGTGGCGAGTTTCAACGCATAATTAATAAAGAATTATATATTTCTTAGAATCTCGCAGGTTCAAACAAAAATAAATTATGTTGAGAGTGCTCAAGGGCAATGAAGATACCCATTCGGATTGCATTTAGCCCATTATTGAATTCCTAATAGTTTTACTTTAGTCTTGCACTAAAGTTTACGCGTTGGACATTGCAAAGCTAGTTATCTTATTGTAGCATTATCTTTAATATTAAATTAAAGTAGTGCTTTTATTGTTTAATATACTCGTATATTAGTGAATAGTGAATACATAAAAATATCTTATTTTGGATTTTTGCATCCAATGATTTTAAATCCCATGTCAGCTTCATATATCACTGAGTACATGAAAATATCTTAACCAATATTTCCAATAATAAAATAGGGCAATGTTGTTTACACCCTTCATATTTGTCACAAACACCCCGTAAAGTAAATTTCTAATCACTAACTATAGACACCCCAATTCTTAACCCCCGGAAGAACCCTAAGAGTTCTTGGAAAGTTCACTTGGAATCTAGAACTCACCCGCACATTAGGAACTGTTTTAAGGAGAGTTTGTTAGACAACAAGTAGGCTTGGTGATTGGGTTTGTTGCACGACAAGTCTCCCAAACAGAGACCATTAACTTTCTGACACATCATCTGTTAGAGCCATCACTTTAGCCGTTTGTCGCGCGACAACAACACAATGTTGTGGTTTGTCGCGTGACAAACCTTCCCCAGCACTATAAATAGGCCTGCAACCCCTATGAAAAAGGGAGAGGTTTTCTGCACTAAAATTCCTATATTTTCTATATGATTTTCAAGTGTCTCCAAGTTCGTTTTATATATTCGTCTAATTTTTGAGAAATTTCTGAGTCCATTCTCGACACTCGAGGTATTCTATTCTAGAATCGAAATCTCAAAAATATCTGAAGAAGGAAAGCTAGTATCCGTCGGAGTTTTTTCCACCGCATTACATTTTCTCTTTTTATTTTTATATATATCGTCGGAAAATAATTAAAATCTCTTCTAGTATTTAAATTATAAATTTTTGTACTTGTTTTGTCGTATTTGTTTAAAATGTTCATAAGGTGTAGACTTTTCATATTTGTTGTTATGTCCACTTTCTAGTTGGATAAACTTATTATTAAGTTACTAATATTTTATAGTTTCCAAATAAAACTTGTTTTCAAAACCCTAATTCAAACCATTTATAAAACCAAAAGAAGTAAACCATGATTATCCGGATAAAACCAAACTTTCAAAACACAGACTAATAAAGCTTACTTAGGAATTAAACTCGGATGTATTATGTCTTCTATATAGATTATAATGTATCTGATACACTCTCCTCAAGAGTTCAAATTCCATATCAAATCAATTACAATGAGATCCGATCTTTTCTAAATTAACTAAACGAGATAATTGGTATTGTTATTTGACGAAACAATACTAAATCAAATCTCATGATTTCAACCTAAAAATAAACTTTTGTCCTCAATAATCAGACTTTGACAAGACCAAAACATTGGATCACAGAATACAAGATTTTTACCCCTTTC